>JAPSES010086536.1:0-23514 GCA_029822895.1 Maxillicosta whitleyi | reverse complement strand
ACTTCATGAACATGTTCTGTATAGTCCATAGAACAATTCTAACTGGAGTATATGAAGGCATAATAGGGCACCTTTAAGGTACCTGATCGTCATAACGATGCTGCACGTAAAAGAGTTGCTGATAAACTCATTTGTAGCATGTTGCCCAGTCAAGCTGAGACTGAATCTTTTCATTGGCCACCAAGGACAGAAATGTCTGAACGTCCTTGACGGACCACGGTGTCATTTGTGGGCTGTCATCATGGATTAGCCTACTGGCATATTTACTGTAAGCTTCCAAATCTGTTTTTTTTTTTTTTTTTAAATAGCAGGTCGCATATTAATGAAGCAATGCTTTTATCCAAATCAAGGTATAGGCATGTATAGCATAAGGCCAAAGCCCACCAGGGATTTGAACCAGCAACCTCCCACACCAAAGTCAGGGGTGTTAACCACTAAGTAACTAACTAATCCAGTCACTGAACATCAGGTGGATCCTTTATTTCCTGTCTTTCATCATTGGACACTGATTAATCCAGGTGTGCCTGCTACTTCTTGTTGTGACTACTGATTAATTAAACACAACTGGATTAATCAGTATCCAATGATGAAAGACAGGAAATAAAGGAGCCACCTGAAGTTCAGGCAGTAGTGGGCTGTGTATAGAGCCCATTGCTCAAATGAAAAAACAAAACAAGAAAAAGAAAAAAAATTAAGGAATGTATTAAGGAATCAAAAATACAGCAGGAAAGTTCTACTTTCTGTTGGTGTTCAGCCAATGGGTGAAGATGGCAGAACCCTAACCCTGCTTTATGAAAGTAGGTATATCAGCAGTAACAAGGTAAGCTAAGGCTTATAGTAGAATTCTTTATCAATTGCAGCTTTATCTACTGATGTCCTCTGTGCTGTGCCTCCTGTGTGAACATCTAAAATGTTGAAAAAAATGCAAGCATTCCTGCTGGAATTCAAACATCATAGATCGTAGCATTACTTACTGAGCTATCCGTCACATGTACTTATGGAATGCAAATTTATGCATCCCAAGGCTCTCCTATGTCTTGTATTGGGGTGGGGTTCTACTGTGCACATGCCATTGATGATGATAGTCTGTATGTAACTCTAAAGTAATACAGGACTCATGTTACACATTACAATTCAGAGACAGTAATATTGTAAGGTAAGGAATTACCTTTTAAATAACAGTATTATCTGTAATGAATTACAGTTTGGAAGTAACTTTTACAACACTGATTATCACAGAGTCTGCACAGAAAGTTGTGGTTTCCCAGATTTTTTTTTCATCCACTTGCATTAATCAGATCCATCATCTGCAATATCTTGTCTTGTCACCAGTGTTTTGAGACCCTTAAACAAACCAAACAGATCAACACAATAATTATCATAACAAAGGCTAACAGCACTGGAGCCACTGCAGGGATGTGTAATATTTGCAGATTGCAGAATGTTAGTAGACAAGTAAACAGAGCAGATAACTTATAAAATGTGAAACCATCCATACTAATTTTATCTTTTTTTTTTATTATTATTATTATTTATTTATTTAAAACCCACAATAACTGACTCACATCACTGGAGATGTCTTTTTAATCTTAGACAAATGTGACTGTAGCCTTCTTAAAAGGATAGTTTGGGATTTTTGACATGGATCTACGGCATCCCTCTCATCAGTGTAGTACATCCACACTGACTTATCCCCGACAGTGTCCTGTTAGCTCAGTTCTGGTCCGGTTTTGGTTCAAAAGTAGTCTGGCAAGTTTGCGGGGGTCACTAAAATAAAAGGTTTTTCTTCTAAAAACAGTATGTGTTCAAAAGAGTGATTTATTTGCATCACAAACCAATGTCCATGAAAACGTCACACCTCGTAATCACTTGGTCCTACTTTCTCTCTCTTCGTATCTCTGTGCACTGCTGCAAGATGACAGCTAGTCTACCTGTTTCACTGCTGGAAAAAGCTGTGTGTGTGCAGCAGTCAGCAACATGACAGCTCACTGATAGTAAATGAGAGAAAGTAGGGCCGAGTGATTACGACTGTACCATCACTCTTCTGATTCTGACCTCACCTTATGTTCCTCCAACAAATAAACTTATGTAACCATTATGTTTTTAGCACAAAATGCACCACAAAATATAATTAATACCAGCTGTGGTGTTTTTCTTATTTTTATTTTTTTTACAATCAGGTCTCGAGTTGCGATCCCCCCCTCAAGGAAAATGGTCAAAAACCATCCCCCCTCTCACCCCTTTATGTAGTTTAATCAATGAATGTGGACATTGTGCCCCAAGCTACCTCACGTTATTCTGTAGGCCAAATATGCTTAGCTTGTCTTTTTTTTTTTTTTTTTTTTGGAAAGGACAGCAGTCGTAAAACGGCAGTCGTGGCTCAATATAAGACCCGTCAAACTTCACACGCATATGGGACATCACTGACACTGATGGCCTGATGTGCAATTTCGCTGGTCATGACTCTGCTTGATGTTATGATAGGCCCTTGAATGTTATGATATATGTATATATATAAACAAAAAATCTTTTTTTTTCTCATTGAAATCGCACTATTAACAAATGTATTTTTAAATTTTCTCAGGGGAGAACCGCACCAAGATCTCTCCCTGACCATCCCCCTGGTTTGATTTTAGAACTCGACCACTGCCTACAATGACTATTTTAACATTCACTGTGGTTTGGACTTGCGGTGTACTGGAGAAAATTACTGCAGCAGTGGCTAAAATTTCATAACTGCTGCTTTTTTATTAAAGGTCAAGGCTGATGTGTAGCCTACTGGCTGTGCAGCTTTTTGTGACAAGTAAACAGATCTGCATGTGTTAAAATATGTAAAGTACTTCTCTGAAATTAAATAAAAGACTGATTCAGAGCATTTCATACCTAACTGAGTCATAAGGAGTATTTCTTTCAGGAGACGAATGCAGGTGAATCAGATTAATCTAGTGCAGTCATGCGGTGACTGCATCCTTTCGTGCCTGGCAGTTTCACAAAATGAGATGATGTTGTAGGTGTGGTGAATGTTTCATGACCCGCATATGCACTGTTCATAAGGGAGCTACAAATCAATAAAGTTATTGATTAGTAAATGACAAATTGGTGTTTTTTTCTAAGTAATACACCTCATTTATTTCTTTCCACAACAAACATAATACTGATCCATATTTCCAAACCATTACAGTTTTCGGTCTTTGTTCTTACAATATGCACCTCCAATTAATATAACATTTCTCAGCTCAAATCCCACATAAATTTACACAATTTCAAAATTTAATCTCTAAAGTAGAACAGATTCCTGTGGCAAAGGCCTGTCAGCTGTTTTTTAATAGACACAAGAGACAGTCAACCTTTTCTACACTCGGCTCACCTATTGACATTTCATATTGGTTTTACATTTTTATTGCATTCTCCTGCATGTAGATTTTCCTTGGTTAAAAGCCACTTGGATGCATGCCAGCAGGCATTTAAGAGACTTTCCTGTTGCTTAAGATAGATGAACCCAGATGAGAACGAAACATTTAGCCACGAGAGGCCTATGTCTACTTTAATACTTTATCATTTCTTCATTCTACCAGTGAAACATTAATGCAACATAAACTTAACCTTATCAAGCCACGCACGAGAAATAGATGAGAAAATGGGCTGGTGGAGACAGCCTGCGAGAAGTGTAAAGATGAAGAATGGAAAAGAGAATAAGTTGCCTCATCGCCAAGACACAAGTACATCGAATAAAGATTCTCAGTATCATCTGCTTTGTGAAACCCCACGAGCACTTTATGGTTTGTACATGAAGTGATTTTTTTCCACTTTACTGATGTAGATTCTTAGTGAGAACAGAACTCATTTACATTTGTTACAATGTTGAGGTAAGTTCCATCATACATGACAATCCTAATTTCACAAGTATGACCACAGATCTACTAGCCTGAAAAACTGAAATCATCTGCTTTTATGTTCTTTTTTTGTTTTTTGTTTTTTTTACAGCACTCATATTTATCTAAACCCACTTTTATTAGTCATATATTTGTGTATTTGGACCCTAATAGTTCATAAAGTTTTAATCTGAACCCTCCAGGTCCATGTTTATAGTAATTTTGCCAAAAATCAAGTGGATTCCTACTACCTGTTTTAATTCCTACTTTATTTGTTATATCTATAACTAGTTACATCACAACACTGATATCACATTATTATTTCACATATAAGGTCAAGACTTCTGACGGACATTTCTCTCAGTACGACGCCATTGTTCATCAGCAGCAGTGGTTGTAGTAAAAACTGAAAATATGTCCAAACTTTGAACTGATTACTGAAAATGTTCAGATGTTGGTTGAATGGGACAGAGAAACACTCTCAACAACTTGGAGAGGGCGGGGCCTGAAGTGGCTCATGAGCATTTAAAGGGCCAGCGCTCAAAACCACAATAGGGTTGAAGATAGACCCGTGGAGTTGAATTAATGAAGAATTTAGACCCAAGCAGAGCATTTACAGTTTATGTAGACCACAGGGAAATGTTTTAAAATGTATAATTCTATTTTTAAAAAAGTGAACAAAAAAAAAAATGTGAGCCACATAAAACAGTAACCTTGCATTTCCTTAAAAGAAAAAGAAAACATTCAAACTTGCGCTTTCAGTTAAATAGAATATAAGAAAAAACAATAAAAGGAATTATTTCTAAAAAAAAAATTAAAAAGTCCAAAACCCAGTCTTCTATAAAAGTCTTCTCTATATCAGTTCACTCACAGGTGTCTAAACAAATATCTCTCCTTCCTCTCTGCTCTACTTTTCCATTTCTTCTGACCCTTCTGTCCACCAGGCAGCTTGTCTAAATATTATCGGTAAAGAAGCAGCCAGAAAGCTGTTGTGTGTGGCTGAGAGATTATGTGCCAGGACACAGCGGTGAGAGTGACAGTTTTGATGCATGGATTGTGAAGGGTCTGTCAAGTCATCCCTGGTTGTTATATTACTGCAGGTCAGACTGAATGTTCAGGGCAGGTCAAAAGGAACGTTGGGCCACTGGGAAATGTCTGTGAATGCCTTAAAATACCAAAAGGACCAGGAGTGGTTAAAACACTGTAATGCTGACATACAGGTACGGCCCGGTGATATTAGTCCAAAAATATTCATGATCATGAGGTAGAATTATGATATATAATCTGAATTAGGATTTTCTCACCTCTTTTAAAGTGTAATAAAGTTACAATCAAACTACAGGGTGTCCCAAAAATGTATATGCACGTTTGTAATTATAAACTAGGCTTTTATTATAATTGTATAATTTTCCAAATACAAAAGCACTTACAATCATCATTTTACTGTTTTTCCGCCGCCTGTTTTTAAACTTACATCTGTTCTGGTACAGACACTGCTGACAACGCAAACCAATTGAATTGCACACATCACGGAACAATGCCCTTGGTATTTGCATTTATTCATGTTCAATAGTTTTCTCTCACTTCAGCAGTTGTTGCAGATCCCATAGTGTAGACTTTGTCTTTTAGGTATCCCCACAAAAAAAAGTCGAGTGGTTCTCTTTAATTCAAGTGATGGTAACTCTTGTTGGTGGTTCTTTTTGAAAATCTCTCCTAAACTGTCTTCGCACTTCAACTGCATTTTCATCCTTCCAGTAGCATTTTAGAATGAACTCCCCTTCTTTGAAGTTTAGTTTGGCTGCCATTATTGACTTCACTGGGTTTAATCTGCAAAAAAAAATCATAAACAATTTAGTTATCATCTGCTAAAGGGTGTACACGTTTTTGGAATACCCTGTTCCCCAGTTTTGTCTACAATTAATTATTCTAATTAATATTTTTTTTATTCGAAATTATCTGTTTCAGAAATGAAATGTACTGAATCATACATACTTGACAAATGACAAAAGTATTGATTAGCTGATGTTTTCTGATAAAGAGTATAATGTGTATGTGTAATTCATCTTGCTTCATGTACATTTATACAATAGATTTCAAAAACTTCCACTAGAAATACCCTATAAAGTGAATGTTTTATAAGGTGCAGTGTTTTGAAGTAGATCTGTGAGACAAACATTCCTTCTGAGTAAAACCCATTCTGTCAATAGTTCTCAGAATTTTACATTTTGACCTAAGACTGTATCTTGAAAACTAAAGCTAACCAGCATTTTCCATTTAATATTTATTTTCTAGTGACTCATACTTGGTACATTTTCACTAGATTTATTCTGGAGGCATTTTACTTGTGATCTGACCAAAACTTTGGATTTTTTTTGCATCATTTTGAACCAACATTATTGCAATATTTTTTTGACACTATCAAGATGAAGTAGTCGACATTTTCCTGACTGTGCTGTACATATATCCATTACAGCTGCAGTGTTTTAATGAATTATCTGGACTGTGAGCTAATTTGTCCTGCCAGAGGTTTATAATGAATCAAAATTGTAACTCAAATCCATCTGTGTAACTCAAACTCAGTGCACATTGGACTCTATTCCAGTGATTCATCAGTGTGCAAAGTCATTGTTTTGTCATTAGTACTTTGCAGAAGTTAACACAGAAAAAAATTTAACCATGATGATGCGGTGGATAGCACCATCACCTCACAGCAAGAAGATCCTGCATTGGATTCCAACACCTTTCTGTGTAGAGTTTGCATG
Source organism: Maxillicosta whitleyi (assembly GCA_029822895.1). NCBI lineage: Eukaryota > Metazoa > Chordata > Actinopteri > Perciformes > Neosebastidae > Maxillicosta > Maxillicosta whitleyi. The sequence goes on along the minus strand of JAPSES010086536.1, from coordinate 16,880 downwards.
TTCTCCTCATGTTTGGGTACTCCGGCTTCTCCCCACCATCCAAAGACAGGCACTAGTAGGGTAATGGGTTAATCTAAATTGCCCGTGTGTGTGAATGTGTGAGTGATTGGTTATTTGCCTCTATATGTTCAGGTGTTTATTGAAAATGCTAATTAGTTCTCACCTAACTTACCTGGTTAAATAAAGATTAAATTAAATTATGTTTAAAGCAACGTCTGACGTTCGTCACCAATATTTCATCAAATCTATAAAACCTAAGTGAAAACCTAAGTATCACGAATCCATTAGTCTTTCCATGATTACACACCTGAATTACTTCCCTTAAGACCTGAGTGATGTTTTGGTTCCAGTTAGGTATGTAAATAAATGGACTGCTTGTGATGAAGTCAACTTTGAAGTTCATAAAGATGGAAGTGATTCAGGTGCGTAATCATGGAAAGATGAACGGATCCATAGTACTGTAGGCCTTCATTCAGGTTTTACAGATTTGATGAAAAGTTGGTGACAAACATCATACGCTGCTTTAAGTATCACTATAAATAGATGAATAAATTAAATTCACTGGTCTAGTTACTTTAATGCTGACATCCCATAGTGCAATGGTCGCTGTAAAATACTTGGTATTCAAGCCCTTTAAGATTATTTTTCCCTGAGAGGGAACATCTTGACAATACTTTTATTTCTCTGTGATTACTCAGAAAAATACATCATGTAGTAAGTCATGAATGTCTGATTGCTCACCCTTATATACATGTATCTAAAATTGATATGAAACTTCTTTTTAGATTGGTAATGAGAAATTATTCATGGTTTGCAGAACTGTACAATGGCAACATTTTATTCTGGTGAATGGGTTGTTTGTCACATATGCATTTCAGAAAAGGACAATTTACGCCATCATTTAGACTGAATGGTCCAGGTCAGCCCAGTTTATAACAGTGGCTGTTGTTCCAGAAACCAATACTGTTGACTTTGTTTTGGTGTTGGTAGAGAATTACAATAGTATACTTCATGTTCAGTGCACTGAAAGCAATTTCACCTTATCTGTGCTAAAGAAAAGTACAGGATTTTTTAAGAGGAAAGCATGAATGACTAAGACCTTAGCAATGGAATGACTCCCTCTACTTCAATACATAACTTATATATCTAAGCTCACCTTCATCCTCACCTCTTTGTTGTTACTCAGCTTATACAGAAAGTGTTCTCACATCAATGCGCACCTATGAATGCCATGCCATGTTATGAAAAACAACCCTTGAAACATCCAAGAGGGTTCAAGGTAAGATATGCCTTCGCTTTCCTGCCAACCTATCATATTTTTAGAAATCAGTAGGTGTTTTTGGTCCAGTATGGTGTACTGCAAATTCTAGCAGTCTTGGAACCCTCACAGACTACACAAGACATCAGATGGCGTGCACTGGCTTCATGTTTGCAAATCTAATTTCCGCGAAGATGCCTTTTTCATGCCCTCGGTCCTCCCATCTTGGCTTTTCTTGCCTGGTTTCCATCTCAGCTTTCAGCCAGCTGGCTTGCTTCTTTTCTCTTAGCTATATGTTATGGATTCTTATTGCCTCTGACATGCCCTCTAAATGTGTGAGCCTTATTGAGTTATTTAATCTTTTCTAATCCCTAAAGAGGCTTGAAGAGTTTAAGTGACATAACTCTGACTTAATGCTGTCTTCTTTTCCTTTTTTTTTTTATTTACGTTAAATCAGGATGAAATTCACCACACTGTTTGCCTGATGCTGACTGAGAGAGCAGCATTAAAACCAGGAGGTTATATTATAATGTGTTTAATCCATGACTGTAATATTATGTTAAATTATCCAGAATTTGTTGTAATCTTCCTTTACCTGGTGATTTCTTTTTTTCTTTTTTGGGTCACAAAATACCACCATTCTTTTATATTTCAAATAAACAATAACATTAACAATGTGTGACCTGTATTTTTCAGACCTGTAATTTATTTTATGACCTTGTGCGCTGAAGCACATATTCATTTCATATCCAGATGCTTCAGAAAGGGCCAAATTAATTGAACACCAGAGTTTAGGAGAAATCGGTCACCAGGGTGGTTACCTCTAATTAATCAGGTTGACAGCATGTAATTTGTCTAAGCAACCATCAAAAAATATTTCTGCTGCTGGTTTTCCTGTGGAATTAACAGGTACTTTTAAGGATGTGTCTATATTAGAATAATTAACGTCCTGTCTTAATGATAAATATCATTATTAGTGATAAATACCCTCCACATGATAACACAGAAGCACACATAGACCTCCTTCATCCATCTTTTGAACAAACTCAATGATCTGGCTTCTGCACTACCATTCAACCAACATTCTTACACAAGTAATTTATCATGAGCGCTGTTGATTTTTTGGAGTAAACAATCAATATTGGCTCATGACTGGCTCAGTTAAGTCACAGCTTTGGCCCGTTCCCTCAGTCAGTTGTTTTAATGTTGCTCTCATGTTTATGTTCGTTTCCTTTGGCTGCTCTGGTGTCTGTTAGCTCTGCATCATTTACTTCAGCACGAACCCGTCAATTCTCCACCTGCCAACTGGAGACAGCCTTCCACTGCTGGGTTTAGAATCTCTGCCACCTGTGCCTGATGAAAATGTGCTTTCTTAGTCAGAGTACTACAGCACAACACGTTTGTTTGTTTGTTTGTTTGTTTGTTTTTAGCTCTGTATCATCTCTACTAAACATGTGACTGAAGACAAGATGATATATGAGAAGCTCGTATAATTATTGTATCTGTGTATTTTTGATTTTTGTTATCCATTATCTATTGCAATAGTTTTGCCTTGGGGCACACATTTTCCCATGAGTTCATAAACAGGCCCATAAATCCATGTTAAGTAACACGTGAGCTTTTTTCAACTAAATATGCATACAATACAATGTTTTGAAAATATATACTATATTTTCATCACTGCATTCAAAATGATTAATAAACTTAAATTATTCACAATTTTACATGGAACGAGTGTGCAGTTTGCTTGAAAGTGATATTCCTGTTTTGTTCATGTGATTCTGACAAGTCCCTTTTTATTCTCAGTGTTTGTAATTCCACATTTTTCCGCATATTTTTGCTACATCTTGCCGTGCCATCCTCTCATCTTTCAGTCTCACGTCTGTTTTATCACTGCAAGTCAGACAACTGCACATCACTGATGCACTTTTGCAACAATAAAAAGGTAGACATCAGGGCAGCTGGAACGGTTGGAACAGTGGCTTGTGGGCTGTTGGGTCAATTCCTTGGTCAGGCACAGACAGTGTTGAGCAAGGCACTCAACCCTCTATCTGCTTCCTGGGTGTCTGACATGACACACAGTGTTCCTGCTTATTTGGCTAAAGATGGTTTACAACAGTGAATCAATTGCAATGTGTGCTGCGCTTCCAAAACATCAACAAATGAAAATTCGTAATTTTCTCACAAAAAAATAACGCAGTAAAGTGTACTTTTTTGTATTTTGTAATTTCTTATCCAAAGGGCCAACGTGCTGTTTAACATCGTTGTTGGTTCTGCTGCCTGTCACCACCAGATCAACTACAGATCAACCATTTGCACATTTGCAACGGTAACTGTACTTTGACAAACTGCCCTAACTGCTTTGCCTGAGACATTTGGAGTCATTCTGCACTCCAGATAGGTTAATTGTGTTAAAATTTTTAATCAGATTAATCATGATGATGGATTAATCTGCCGTAATGTATTAATTTTGACAGCCCTAATATATATATACATCTGCACATTAATGTCATATTCATAAAAGGATTATTATACTGTATGTACCTTCCATGTTGCTGTTTCATTGGTTCACCTTTCATCACATCCTATATTGTCATATATTTTTGAACATTGTGAGCCTGTATTACAGAAACGGTGAAGGTAGGGAGAAAAGCCTGGGGAGACAAGGAAGATGAAATGTAGAGAATAGGCCTCAGGCCAGAATTGACCCACTAAATGGTAGGACAGTAAGTGGTGCTGTGATGCACCAGAATCATTTCTGTTATTGTTATTTGTATGAAAATATGATATGTGTGAACATATGCTTTTTTTTCTACAATTGTGGTGGTAAAAACTGTGTGAAAGTCAATAATAAGAATTGTCTCAGTACAGAATACTAACTATGTACTCCGCAGAACCTATGTTTTTTTAGTCATTGGCCACTGTCCTGATGCTTCAAATTGTCATGTACCAAAACACACACACACACACACACACACACACACACACACATACATAAAGTTTGGAAGCAAAACCAAATAGAAGTGGCAAAGACCAATATGATTCCTCCAAATCAAAAACAAAATTCCCTGGCTGAGGCACCTGACTTTGCATTTTACTTAGTTGTTGCTGTCCCTGGCTGGTCTGGTGTAGGGTTCCACTTGCATTGAGAACCTTTTCTAAAAAAAAAAAAAAAGAGTACCAACAAAAGTGAGTACACTAAGAGCACTTTTGTTAGAAGTTTGATAATATAATTCACATGACAGTAATCCATCATAGTTAATCCTATGTGCCAGAAGAACATGCCTGGAAAAATACCACTAAATACTCCAGCATTAGCACTTCATGCCTGAGGATGTCCTAAGATAAAGGTGTTGCTCTTTATAAAGCTGCCAGTGCCACTGATCCTGCTGCTTGGAATGTTATAGTGAAATAACGTAAGGTAATCCTATCCTATAATTACAAATATCATCAACTTGAGTTGCCAATTTGATTTTATTTTATTTTGTTTCTAACCCATTGTTGATGGTAGGGATTATGGATGAAGAGTAAATGTAAGGTCTGTGTTCCTGATGTGTGTGCATATACAGTGAGTAAAACCACCTTTTACACATTTTAAATTATGTCAGAAAAACTATAAACTGAGCAGAGAAAGGGCCCAAAAGCAGACACTGAGGAAAGGACTTCAAAGAATGTATTAATGATAACAGCTTATGGTGATACTTTCATTATATTTACAGGATGATACTGTAGGTCATGACACCATTAATAAACACAAGGGAGTACAAGAAACCATGTAGAAACGTACAGAATGTGTTTGCATATGAAGGTGTGGTGAGTAGTTTGTATTACATGTACACTTAGGGAATACAGAATGTATATCAGGTAATGTAAGAACAGACTTTGAAACTGGGAAATGGATGAGGGAAGACACCAGTGGAAAAGAAGGACTTAAATACAAGAAACCAGTGTTTCTGTCATATTTACAGCTCATGATATCAGGTGTGTTTATCTTTGTCATTTTGTTACTTTAACATAAACCATTTCCTATTCGTCACACAGTTGTGTCTAAGCCTAACCAAACTTACCCATGATATATTATAGTACAATTAGATAAGATACAACTTTATTATAGCTCTTCTAGTCCTTTCTGTGTGCCTCTCATTATTTCAGTGATTGTCACTGAAAACAGCACAGAGTCACATGACCAATGCTAGAGATGGACAGGCATAGCAACCAAGAGAATAGCAAATAGGTGGGTGGAGCTGAGCAGAAGGCTTGATTCTTTGATCTAAGATTATATCATAATGAAACCTAGTGTATAAACATATTTGTCTGTGTTGATCTGTCATTTCAACACATTATTTAACTGAGCAAGAAAAAAATATGGGAAGTAATGTACTCTGTAACAGACACCAAACAGGAACCAGGGAGAGGTGAGTGTAGATGCTAGGGAAAAACAGACAACAGGAGGGATCCACAACCCAAGGCAGTCCAAATGTGGGCCAGGATGGTTACACAACCTGAGGGGGTCCCAACCTGGCAAAGGAGGGGTCCACCGCCCCAACTGGCCCCTCCCTGTAAGAGGAACACTCTGCAGCCAGACCAGCTAAGAACAGTAACAACTAAGTAAAAGTCAGGCGCTCCAGCCAGGGAAGTTGGTTATTGATTTAGAAAACTCTGGTGTTTGTCGACAAACTTTCAAAGCACTAGAAGTCCAGGATTAGGCTCCATGGCAGCAATTAAAAACTTCAAAAATAAATAAATAATGAATGCTTGTGTTAGCCAAGTTTGGTCTCTGCCAAAATATTTCATCTTGCTTCCAAACTTAAATAAATAAACGAATATATGTCTCTATAGATCAGTGATTCTCGACTCCGTTCCTCAAGTACCCCTGCATGTTTTAGAGATTCCCCTGTTCCAACACACCTGGTTCAATTAATGATCAGCTCATCAGCAGCTCTGCAGATGCCTGATAATGATGTAATGACCTCCAGGTGTGATAGAAGAGGGAAATCAAAAAACATACATGATAGGGGTACTTGAAGAACGGAGTTGAGAACCACTGCTACAGATGACAATTTGATGCATCAGGACAGTGACCCGTAATAAAAAAAGGTTCTATAGTGTAATGGAGTTGCAGAAAAGCACATGTTCACTCCTGTATAATCATGCAGGGCTACCTGTTAAGTGTTTGTGTTGTGTTCAGGTTTTCCTTGTAATTCTCAGCAATAGATTGGACTAGTTCATTTTCATACAAATAACACTAATAAAAATCACAGCAGCATAAGGTTTGACCATTTAATGGGTCAATTCTTGCCTGAGGCCTAGTCTCTGCATGTCACCTCCCCTGTCTCCTCAGGCTTTTCTGCCCACCTCTACGGTTAGTGTAATAAAGGCTCAAAATGTCCCAAAAAACATATAAACATAAATTGATGATGATGTGAACTAATGAAACGGCAACCTGCAAGTTTAATACAACATATTACATATGCCTATCCTTTTTCCCTTTAATATAATACAAATATGCAAATGTTATATATTAAATCCCTAAGACATCAGCCTGTTGGTGTGGGATGGTGTGTGGGGGAGGGGGATTGGTTACCCTGAGAACAACAGCCTTAATAGGAGCCAGACAGACCTGCAGAGGCCGGGGCAGGACTCTCATTCCTCATCTCACCGTCACACTGACCTCATTTGTCGCAGAAGTGTAATTATAAGAGGCTGGATGTGTCACACTGATCACACTTCTTTTGTTGGGGAATAAAAGAGATGGCTGACATTTACATTACTCTAACACAGGTCCTTTTCACACATTGCTATAAATGTGACTTTAAATGGTTTTGTTTGATGTTGTTCATTATTTCACTATTAGTTAGCCTTATCTTATTTGTAAATCATCTCATTCTTTCGTTTGTTCTGCACCAATGTGATACACAATATATGTGTAGACAGAAATATATATCTGTGTAAATAGATACATACATTCCGCTAATTAATCTACATGGAGAAGATATAATCTTAGGTACTGGTGTTGATATACTGGTTCCCTTAGTGGCCAACACAGTTACTGACTTTAACAGAAAATAGAACAGGAGAAACTTCTACACAGAAGTGGAGCTCCCATGTAAATTTAATTCCAGACCTGAGTACCAAATGCACAACCCACCACTGATAAACAGAGATTATACTAAAAGAGGGAGTAGATCCAATGCTTAGTAGAACATAGTTGTCCAAAATATTACATATATGTCTGTATAGGGGTTAAATGTTATGAACGACCCCTCCTCCAAAATAAAATAAAATAAAATAAAAACTCCCTCTTTTTGGTTTATATCAATTCTTTGTCTCAAAAAATGGAAAACAAATAAATCTAAGCCATGATAAGGCCACAGAACAAATAATCCTCTTCAAGATTAAAAAAAAGTGAAATATCTATACCTATCCATCTTGTTCCATTTATCAATTATTCATCTTATAATTTCTTCAAAGACTGTTAAAGTAAAAAGGGGTCATTTTGTCTTTTTCTCATCATTATATGAGCCTTTAAAAATCCACCGTTGGTCGACCTCTACTATGTACAGGATCTTTTATGGGGTTAAGTCGCCTACATTCATCATGCCTTGTAGTAAATTGGAATAGAATGAAGCCTGATAATGAGACAGCACCAGGCACTGACTGGCTAATCTGTATTTGGTTCTGTAAAACCACGGCCCTGAAGCACCCTGTAAATAATTAGGCTTTATTAAAGGTAGACTGTTTTAATTTTGGAAATGAGCTGGAATCCCTTGTCATGATTAATTTAATGCACCCTCTAATATGTCATATCTAATTCATAAGAGAAGTCAAGCTTTTCTCACTGAGCTCTACAGTACTTCGCAACAGCCAGGGGCCGTGACCACTGTAACCTCATGCACCTTGCCATTAAGTGCATGAAGCTGCTGGATGTGAACTCTGATTTTCTGTGTTCTCTAGAACACTGGGTACATCTCTGAGGACTTAGCTCACACAGCCACAGCCTCTGACCTAGTGTATTTTCAAGATGATATTTATTGTTGTCCACAATTCCAAAAACTGAAATACCATTTATAGCACAAAATTTCCCTGACCGCTTGATGTGAATTTATTGCAACAGGAGAAAACTTGCTGTTCTAATAGTACTGGTGAGCGACGCGGCTCCCTCAGGGGTGCAATGTGCTTCTCTGGGATGCAATTAACCAAAAAGACACAGGGGATGCTTGGAGATGTTTGCATGGATTCCATCTTTATTTGAACATACAAATTGTATAACGCTGTTTATTTTTTCTTGTCTATTTTATCCTGTCTTCTGAAAAAGACTGAAATCGCAAAATATGTTGTTCGTTTTGGGTAGATTTACGCATTGGCTTCTTTGCATTGCTTCTGCAACCCACACTCTTCTCTTTGTTGCTTCACACAGATGTTTATATGTTATCTTCGCAGGGGCATATTTCCAGCTATGTTTATTTCACTGAATAAATTCATATAAAAAAAATTGTTTCAAAGCCAGAGTGCAAAGATATACATGAAAGTGTAGACTACTTACAAGACATTTTACATTCTGTTCTGTATTTGGTGATTTCAACATACAAATGAGAAACATCATGATAGATACAAACCATCTCTTCAGTGCTTGGCATCTGACAACCCTCCAAACTGGTGGGTGTTTGGTATTTGTACTTTTTAGGAAGTGCCATAGTTATAACACAGGCTGTTTTCAGTCTGAATGCCTGCTAAATCACAATGCAGGTTCATTAAATTAAGCCTGGAAACCTTTAACCTTTTGGAATTTGCAGTGAAATGTATATTTCTCCTGTGATGTCTGTAGATCCAATGACACTTCTGTTGCATTTTACTCTGAAGTTTCCTCCTACTCATATGAGATGTGCATGATCTACTCGTGATGTCCATATTCATTTTATATCTTTTACATTATACTAATATTTCATTTAGAATGATAGATACAGTACAGATTATATAGACGCACAGGTTTTCTTAACTGCTACGATGGGAAACTTTGTTAGGTTTCTGGTCCAATTTTACTTATTTGAATATATTTGCATCTTGTGTACTAAGCTGTTTATGTCGGCACTATTGTGCATGTGTGTGCATAATTACTCAGACATGCAAGGTGACCCAGTAAAGTGCCTGCAGAGATAGTGAGAGATGAACTGCAAGTGAGCACAGGGAATGACAGTGAAATGGGGAGAAAATACAAATGAATGAGTTAGCAGAGTGTTCATAAACTATTTTCTAACTCCCACTGGATATATGTCACAATTGTCAGATGCCAGGTTTCAATCTGTCTTAATTTACACTGTCTTTGCTAATTTTAATCAGACGTGTCAGTCACATTCAAAACAGTTCATGCAGTAGCATTGAATAGTTCTTTCTGCAATAGCCAGCAAATGCAGCCGCAACTGTCGATTGTAGAAATTGATTTTAAAAGCCGGCTGTGACAACTATGGCTGCTTTTACAATGGTCCAAAAGCGAGTTTGTCCTCCCTCCTACACATTTAGGAGACAAGAGGAGGATCCTGTCCCCCTCATTCCCATGGGAGAAGAGAATGTGAATGCATAATGAATATTTCGCCCTGTTATCATCAAGTAAATATTGGAGACATTTTTGTCAACACGTATATCTTCTGATCATTGACATTTAAATGGTATTTGTCAAACACACAGATCGGGAGAAAACTGACTTCATTTGACACCTGTTTCTGTCTGAAACACAAATTCTCACACAATCTGGCAACACAATCATTCATTCATCTTCTGAACATTCTTTTATCCACATTAAGGTTGTGGGGGTGCTGGAGCCTATCCCAGCTACCTATGGGTGAAGGCGGGGTACACCCTGGACAAGTCGGCAGTTCGTCACAGGGTTGAATATATAGAAACAAACAACCAATTATTCTCATATTCAAACCTGGGCAATTTAGATTAACCAACCATAGCAACTCAACTGACTTTCTCAGCCTTCAAACTATATTTTCAAGGTCATTTTGGTGGTACAACAACACACAATAGGTTCAATTAGACTTTTCTTATCACTCCAGAGTGTCTGTATCGCCTGCACTGGCACTAACTTCTGCTTTCAAGCAGGAATACAAAATTTGACTGCTCTCTAGTGTATGCCACAACTCCATCCACCTTCAGAAGATGACACAGGTGTTAGAATTATACAGTTGAAAAACATATAAAAGCCTAGGCATTATATAATTATTAATAATCATGATAACTATGTTTTCTAATTGCAATGGAATATAGCAGTTATATAACAGCTGCGCTTTCTGTATTTTTCTGATTTATTCTTAAGTTGTGTTAGAAGGTAAAGCTTAAAAGGATCGAATGGAAACCACAGACAAACAGACACAGATGGGTTAGTTTAGTTTTTAGGAGTGTGGAATGTTTAATGTTTTATTATCATAAGGAGAAGAGTTTAAGACGTCTGTTGGGTAAGGACAGGGGGTGAGGGCTGTAAGGCAGGGGATCCACAGTGTTATTTTTTGAAGCCAGAAGGAGACAACACCCCATGTATGACTATAAAGGATGAGGAAAAACGTTTCTCTGGGCTCTTGAGAACAGGGAGATGGGTTCTTTGTTTGGAGACTTTATGTCTGTGGGCCTGGAAAATCGATTCCATGTAACCTAAGGAGACCACAGATCTATATAAGTTTGATTAATGTGCATTAAATGACTGATTCATTGTTATTCTTAAATCCTTTAGGTCTGTTTTATGGTCATGGTGATAACCAGTGTTATCCCAACACAGAAAAATGAAGTTACATGTGAACAAAAGCTGCAAATAAGGTAACGGTCAAAGCTGAAGCAGCAAGAAAAGCAAAGAGGGTAAGGGTGTTGTCCAAAGTGACAAAGAAAAGAAAGTTTAAGTGATAAAATAAGAGGCCAGACTAAGGTGAATATTGGCTCAGCTTTCGCTCGCTGGTGTGAGCTGAAAGAGGAGGAGGGATGTCCCACTGATGGAGACCAGGACCTGTTACTGGTGAACTAGGAAATGTAAAGATTGGACTCTTCGGTGGCCAAAGTACCGAGTACATTCACTAGAACTAGACAAAATGAACTGGATTTGTTAAGTGTAATGGTTGAGGCTAATGTAAATTGAATTTAAAACATTACAAATCGATCTTTGATTTTTTTTTGTATTACAATTTGAATATGACGACTATGTAAACAGCATTGTATTACAGTAAAACTATGTTCTCACAACGTGTAATCACTTATAGGCTGTTATATAGTTTGACAGTGTATTAGGGCCATATAAGAAAATAAAAACACTTGTCACTATGACAATAAAGTCATAAAATATCAAGATAAAAACTGTAATTTTATTAGAATAAAGTCGAATACAAAAAGAGTCATAATTTTACAAGAATAAAGTCGAAATATTAAGAGCATAATTTAATCATATTTCAAGAATAAAACAATATTACGAGAATAATGAAGAACAGGTTTGGGGTAGGTCCAGGCTGATGTCACATAATGAAGAACTTGGAACATTTTGTGAAGTTATACTTTCATTCGGGGTTTACGCACCGTGAAATTCTGAGCCTATTAGCCCACCATTAACACACTGTCATTTATCGAAGGACTTTGAAGTGAGTTTGCACACATTTAGGTTTGTTTCGTTGTAAGAACCGAATGGATTTGGAGCAAATGACCTCTTTAGTGAAGGAGGAACTGGAAGTTTTTAAATTACGTCGTTATTCTCGAAATATTATGGCTTGGTTCTCTAAATATCATGACTTTATTCTCATAATCACAAGTGTTTTTATTTTTACTATGTGGCCCTAATATGCTTTTGTAACACAGGTCTGTTCATTTGTCATTTTTTTCATTATGTTTGTATAAAATGCTGTAACACTACTATACCTGGCCTGAAGACATGGTTGAACGCACATTAATTGTCTGGCCTCAGGAAGTTTCCTGGCATCAACGGCTTTGTCAAGAAATGTGCGAGTATTAGCGAGATACAGATTTTACAACAGTTGTTACAGACAATACTATCTCTTGACTTTAGGGGGACCCCATAAACAAAAGTTCCATGGTGTTGCTTTAACCTATCAGTGCATGTCTTTGGATAGTGGGGGGAAGTACCCAGACAGAACCCACTCAGACATGGGAGAACATGCAAACTCCACAAAGGTCCCTGGTTGGAATCAAACCGAGGACTTGCTGTCATTTAAAGTGACACATAGGGTGGTAATTTAAAATGAAACCTGTCTTGGTAAAATGCTTTTAAACCACAGCTGCGGGGCTCTATTTTCCACCTAGAGTTCGTAACTAATGGTTACACGCTATATGATGCTAGATATCACAAAGGAATCACTGAAAACTACTTACAGTTTCAGAAAAGTCCATGGAACTGGCGCTGTGCGCGCTCACTTGTTCCGCCATCTTGGAAAACTAGATCACAAAGAATACTCAGCAATTTCCGTGAGGTGCTCGATCAAAACAAACGCGTGAAGCTCTGATCCATGAATTTAGCGCACTGTCTTCGCCAAAGGTTGGTTCAACTATTCAAAATTATCAGATTGATAATAGTCTTTCTATAGGAATTGATACGAAGGCTTTATAAATTTATGACATTTTTAATTTACTAAATTATGTATCACTTTAATATTAACGCAATATTCTTATTTCATCTAAACCTTTACTGCATCTAGACAACTTCAACCCAGTCTCTCAACTCAGTCTCATCCCTTCTGAGCGTGCCCAGTTAGAGGAAGGGTACCACGCCATGTTTCATCCCACTGGCACAGTGTATGATGGACCGTCTTTGTATTGAGAATATTTGGCAGCAATAACAGCCACAGCTGCAGTGGGAGCTCTGACTTTTTCCAATTTGGGGTCGTCTGAAACTCTGGAAGGTGAAAGAATTAATGAAAGGAGAAGTTGGCTAATGAACAAAAAAAAGTTGGATAAACTCAAAGCCTCAAGCACCGGATTGTGTCTGAACAGAAAAAGATTTAACTTGTTTTTGTTGTTGTGTTTGTTGTCTCCCCCAAAACAATTTACATTATAGACCTCTGTCTTTGCATGCTTCAATTTGATTTCCATTACACAAATTTTTTTTCTTGCAGTTCATTTTCGTGTTATTTTAATGCCAGTGTTTTGCTTTTAAACTTGATTACAAATTAGAGAAACAAATTAATCCCAATATAACACACCATTTTGACTGAGAAGCAATAGAATAAAGATTCACTGACAGTAGGCACAATAACATTCAACAGTTAATTCCAGACAGTCACAGATACTTTAATGTATTTTTCTATATCTGACAAATATTTACTCTATTACAGTCTGAATAGATGTCTAGTATTTGATAAGAATATATTTTACACTTAGAAAATATCCTAATATACAGTACGCAATGTAAACAACTTAAACCCAAAGTGTGTGTCAGAGCTGAAACCAAACATCATGATAAATTTATGAACATTAAAAAGTGATTCAGAGCTTTTATTGCATGAATCTGGATGGATGATGACACACGTTGTAAGCTGTTTTGGGACACAGAGGATAGAAAGCAAAATTCTAACTTGCTTAAGGGTCCAGCTCTTACATAAACCTGTCGACTGTAGTGAATTTCTAAATATAGACGCAGGTTGAGAGTACATTTCAGCATTAAACATTTTACTGTAGGTGTGAATTCTATAGATTAGGGATGCACTGATTGCTAAATTCTTGGCTGATGTAGATTCCAATATTATGTAGTTTCTTTATATTGTTTTTCTCTTTTATCCCCCCCATTAACAAATGGATCTTCATCATATCAACAGTCACTATTTTAGTGTCTTTTAACTCTTCATAACATCTATATTAAAAAGCCAAGTTGCCGTTGTGTGCATGGGTATCCGGGGACATCTGGGTGCTGCATTCTGACATACTTATGTATTTTTGGTCAAGTAAGAGACTAGCGCAAATGGCAAGTTGATAGGACCCATACTTTAGGAGATATCAGTCATTTTGAAGTGCAATAGCCTTACAATCACATTGCTATGACCAGAATGCTGGACAAATGTAGTACAGCATGTAGAAATCCACAACAGCATAAAAACTACCACATCTAGAACCTGTGGATCCTCAAAACTATGCATCTACATCCATTGTCACTCATCTACGTGGGCTTTAGTGGTAAATTCACTGTAGCAGATCATAATAGTATTTCCACGTTAATTACGGCGTCTCCAAAGTAACACATCTGATGCTTCTGAAAAGCTAAGAAATGGCATTTTATTGGCATTTACCATTTAATTATTTAACTGTATAGATAGTAGTAGTGGTTTTAAAATGAGTACACATTTTAGATTAGTAGACGCTCTCAGTTTCCAGCATCTGTTTATGTCTTTGAAGTTTAAACATAGCAGAAAAATAAAGACATCTTATATGCTAATACTAATATTGGCTGATACCAACAAGTATTGGCTGATGCTGAAGTCTGGCTGATATTTCAGTGCATGTTACTGCAGGTGTGAATTGTGGGAGTATAATGACCAGTGGTCTTTTGTGTTTATCGATAGCCTTCATCATACTGTACTCTATCCATGTGCCCATATAAAGGAAAAGCAAACACCAGCATGTTGTGCCTCTTCATCTTTTGTCTGCTTCTCTGTTTGTTTCTCTATATTTTTTTTTCCATATCCCCTCCCCTTCCTCTTATCCACATTATCCAGAAAACACTCCACTGTTCCACTCACACAGGCCCATATGCTTGCAGACACAGTTTCCTCATCACGCTATTGCTCACTCTTTCCCTTTTGCTATTTTTTGCCATTTATCTCTGCCTCTGTGTGTCTGGTTTATGCTCCTGTGATCCATGCACCATGCTATTGTTTTATGATTCTGGGTCCCAGTGCCACAGCAATCTAGGACAACATCACAAGGAGCAGACACTGCTCATACTGTAGTGTATGTAGATAGTGAACCACATAGACGGACTCAAAGCCAGGAGGAATGAATGAATGGAGATTACAGCGCCGGGGTGTTTCTTCTGATGATGTAGGACAAACTGAGCTTCCAATGAAGTTACCCGAGTTCGTCTCTATTATATGTGTCGAGTATATTTTATGTGTTTTTCTCAGAGACCTACCTCAGCTGCTCTGTCTCAGGTGAAGTTTTTCCGAGACCGTGTTAAATCTGACTCTGACAGTACCCTAAAAATTCAGGATTTGTTTTCGTCTCCCCAGCATATCCACCTTGGGAATAGACCACATGGCTGTTTGACTGTTGCTTTAAATTATTCAGGGCTTTTATTTATAAATAAACACTGCCCTGTACCTCTCTCTCCAATTACTCTTTTACCTCTGGCAACCAACCAATCAACACATAAAAAAAAAGAGAAAGAAAGCCAAGCAAACCCCAAAACTCCAGTTTTTTATGTTGTGCTCTCAATATTTCCTTATAAACTTCTCTTTCTGTCATTACAGTACTTCATGTTTTTGTTTTGTTTGTTTTTTTTCAAAAATTTCTCTTGCTGTTTTTCTTCTTGATGTTCTGTCAATTATTTTTTACACTGCTTGCTGCTAGGGTTGGTAATAACTCAAATATACCTGACATATTGTGCCTCATTCTGCCTGGGATGTAGCATCTGACTGAGGTTGAACACAAATACTTACAAAGGTTTTAGGCCACTGGTTTGAGAAAAGGTTGAGAACCATGGATGGATTGTTAGAACTGGAATCTTCTAAGTGAAAAAATGTGTTGTGTATCTGTGTTCCTTTCAACCTGTGCAGCCCAATGGACATGAAGGCTAGTGCATCACCTGACTAAACAGTGTGCTGATGTCAAGGAAAAGCCAATAATGACAGTAACGAGAATCATATTTAACACTATCTGTTTTGCTGTTTTAGGATTTTTTTTCATTGCAGTACCATTAGTGACCACTGGTGTAAATGTTATCAAGTGAGCAGGGGTCTCATACCCTGTTTATCTTACAGAGACTACTCATGGGCTGTTTGTGGCATATGTTGCTAGGCTAATGTCTGATTAATCAATGAATCAGTTTTAACTTGTAGGTGTTTGTAGTGATCTAGTTCCCAATACCAGTCTTGCTCTAGAGACCGGTCTCAACACTCATTTTTTGAGGTCTCAGTCCTGTTACAGACTCAGCTCATTTGGTCTCAGTCTTGTCTTGGTCTCGGACATAGCAGTCTTGATGGGATTTTTACCAAAACCAAATCATCACAAAATAGTTTCAATTATTACAGGCCCCCTTCAAATATAACCAGTCAGATGCACCTATTTAAAAACATGTTACATTGAATAGATTTTCTCAACGGACCATGCTGGTCCTCCACAGTCCACTAGTGATGTAGTTCTTGAGACCAGTCTATAGACCAAGCACAATTTTTTGGGTCTCGGTTTTGTCATATACTCGACTCATTTGGTCTTGATACCCTCTGGTCTCAGTAGTGTCTTACTTTCTGTCTAACTGGTTTTGAATACAACACCAGGTGTTTGTGAGGTGTGTTTTGATACAGTCATTCGGTTTTATGAAAAAGGAGATCAGATTATCTAAAAGTTAAGAACGGATTTTAATGAAATTTTCAGGAAATGTTTGCTCTGAGACAAGGAAGAGCTGATTACATTTTGGAGGTGATCT
>JAPSES010086519.1:0-23522 GCA_029822895.1 Maxillicosta whitleyi | reverse complement strand
CAAACTTTTACAATGAACTATTAATACCCACGTGGGAGCTACCCGTGAGTTTGTTAACAAACACGGTCTATATTTCATTTATGATTTACGAGTTTATTTGATAGGGAACATGCATATTTATGAACATTGCCATATAAAGAAAATACAACCATGTAAATATGTTAGAATTAGTAAAAATAACTACTTTTCTTCTACAGTCCCTCGACAGCAAACAGGAAAAAAAGCCAACATTTGTACAACACTCATTCATCATGAATTTAAAAAAAAAAAATTAGAATACATATAATGAAGACATCATTAAAAACAAACAGAAACAGCTGCACATCAGATGACCACAGGGGCATTAGCCTATACATTCACATCTACACACACATAGAATTTAAAGACAGTGTACAGAGGATGAAATATATGTCAGTTAAAAATGAGCACATCTCTGTTTTTTTAGGAGCTTCTGTTTTAAGTGAGTTTTGAAAGTGTTGTAAGTTGGATACTCTCTTATAGGGAGGGGCGGGTTATTCCAAAGTTTACTTCCTACTACTGACAGGACATTTTGTCCAAAAGTCATAGCAACTCTTTGTAAACAATTCTGACATCATCTTCAGTATGACTGCAGTTAGAAAGAAACAGTGGCAGATGAATGTTAAACTGTAAATTACAAACAAAAAGCTTCACATCACATCATGACACATATATTGACACAGTGCTGATTCTGAATGGGACTCATCTGTGATTTTCATAACTTTATGGCAGGTTTGGTATTGCTTTGGCTTGCTTGGCACCTCAGTGAAGGTGGGACTGGAAATAGTATCTGATAGTATGTTGTGGTCCCTTCTTGTGTAGGGGGAACACCAGAAAAGCCTTGTTTTTGGTGAGTGGCGCTGATACAGTGGGAAAATGCATGGATCTCGTCAAAGCTGCTTGATTTTTTTTTTTTTTTTTTTTTGTGTCCTTGAGTAAAAAATTACCTCTCAGCAAATTGTAATTGGAGTGAGATCTTGACATAATTATATTTTCAAGCTGTTCAAAATCTACACCATTATGCAATTTTTTTCCTAATTACATACATTTTCAGGCAGATAGGAGGGTTAAATACACCGTTGCCCATAAAGTTGCAATTAAATCTTTTTACGTCTTCTCATAAAGTAATTGTGACAATGTGATTTATTCTTGATAACGTGTAACTGAGACTCATTGCATCTGGTCAGAGATGATTCGAATAATGAACGGAATAGATCGTCCTTTATTGTCATTATACAGAATGTGCAATGACATTGGAGAGCTTCTCCTTTTTCAGTGCAAACAGTAATTATATATAAAATATAAGATCCAAAATATGTACAAGATAAAGTCAAATATAAAGATAAAAGGATGAAGGTGGAGAATATACAAAATGTAACAATGTATTGCACAGGATGGTTGGATACATACAGAATAATTATAACACGCAGGGTGATTAGTACTCACAGATGAATTTACACATGCTATATTTGGTTTTGATTCCAGGAGACATTCAATGGATTTAACAGCACCAATAGTTCTGCAGTGGTTCATAATGTTGGAGCTGGAACAGGTTATTTCAGTCGAACTGCAGTAAGTGTCCTCTCATGTCTTTAACGTCTAACACAATGGATCATCAATAATCAAAAAATGAATGAAACTATGGATGGTAAAAATATTATGAACCTTATTGTGGTACTATGTAATTATTATGTGGTAAAAAAGATGTGACAGTGAATCACAACTGAAGATGTTGCAATCAGACTTTTTTTTTTTTTTGGCCAGGCACTATATTGCCTGTATATTACATTATTACATTATATTACATTTGAGAATGATTGTATTGCATAGAATGAACAAATTTCGAGGTAGTATGAATGAGCTGCACATTGTTTATTATATTAATGGCTGTGGTTGTTACATGGGTGATGACTCTTGGAAAGAAGCAGTTTTTTGTTATTTTGTTATTATTTTTTGTCATTTTTTTTGTTTGTCCTTGCCTTGACGTACCTGTGGCGCCTGCCAGAGGACAACAGGTCAAATAACCGAGAACCAGGAATTACTGATGCGTATAAACAGGAATTAAAAGAGGAATGTTATGAGCAACGGAGTACATTCCTGACAGCTGTAATTACCAATCAGATTCTGGGACACTCTACTGCTCTAGTCCCATGTTACGAAGTTCATGTGTGTTTTTATTTACTGCATTAGCATTTAACAGATTTTCTACGATATCAGTTAAGTATATAGGGAGATAAATAAAATGATAAAGCACCTTCCAGTCACAGTTGAGTCAATATAGGTTTAGTCCATTGAGAGGTGCTGCTTTGAATGGACTGTCTGTGTGTGCATGTGTGTGTGTGTGTTTGCAACATAGTGTACAGTGTAAGCAGTGGGTTGTCTGTCAGTCTGCCTTTCAGCGCTGTTAGGAGTGTAAATACCAGGAAGGTCATGCGTGGGGGTGAAGATGTGGGGAGTTTTAAAAGTAACTTTAATTTTCATCATCATTTTCTGACCATCAAAGACGCTCTCTGTCCGTTTTTCATCACTCGTGCGCGCTGGTAGTTTTCCATAAGGGAAGGCATTGAGGGCCTCAGGGGAAAGTCTAGAGGGGAGGAGTCAGCAAAGGAATTCTGCATGTGTGTGTGTGTGTGTGTGTGTGTGTTGTGACAGCAGGGCTACGATATGACGAGGAAGAGGGAATGTGTGGGAAGCTCAGGTGTGTGTGTGTGAGAGAGAGTTTTGAATGAACACCAATTGAAGTTAGCGGAAAAACTCGACAGAACAAAAGCGACATGAGAATGAGCGTTGACGGGAAATAAGGGGCTGTTGGGTAATAGCGGAGTTTGTCATTTCCGTGCTGCACATGCTGACACACACAGCAGCGGATTGTCACATGGTTTGTAAGTTTTGAGTAGTAGAGACAAAGTTTAGTGACGTCAAAAGGAAGTTAAGCGGTGAGAGAAAGGAGGGGCGAGAGAGTTAAGGACAGAGGAAGGGGAGAGAGTGAGAAGGCAGATGCAGAGCGATAGTAAGACAAAGAGATCATTTGTTGTCATATGCCCGTGTCCTTCTCAAGGACAAGCAGACATGCCACTATCGTCATATGAGGAGACGCCTCCTCCCCCTCCTTTTCAACTCTGTCCGATCAACTCCTCCTCCTTCTCCTCCTTCCACTTGTCCCCTGTCTGAGTTTTCTCCTCTGGACTCTTCTCAACTTCTACCTTTAGTCAATGTCACTAATGCGTCACAATGCATGTGCGAGTAACAGTAAAACAAAATGAACATTTGATTTAACTGTTGACAAGACCAGATGTATTTATACTAGTACTATATACTATTTAGATGTATGTAATACTATTGTAAAACTAAATTAAAATTACACTGCAGGTAAGATCAGTGACAATTAGTGTTAAATCTGCAAAACAGTGAGTTTGTGTATGTTTGACCGTACCCCCTGTAAATGCTTGTGCCATTGTTCCTATAGTCATTATAACTGTCTGCATGACCTTTGACCCAAATAGTTTGCAATGGGTCTGTGGTTACTCTCTCTCTCTCTCTGGCAGGGGAGTGAAAAATGGCTTTGTTGTGAATAGGAGTTACAGCACGGCTTTTTATTCTGAAAACCATTTCTAATTCCACTGTTAAACTGTCGCACAACCGTGACTCAGATCACTTGAACGCTACAAGTTTACAAAGACACGAGTTGAGTCATTGATGAGGTGTCTCTAAATGTGTTAGAACATCATTTTACTTCTGCTCCACGCATACTTTTCCCCTGCTTTAAAACTGGAATTCCATGTTGTTTTGTATTGGTCGGAGTAAGTGGTTCCATATTTACAATTATGGTCAGAATAATTATGGTTGTGGTTAAAACAGTTCACTCTCAGAGACACGGCTAGGTCATGAACTAAAAGCCTGAGCTGTGGATGTTGTTTTTTGATAACAGAGACTTGAAACTGGAGAAAGATGTTTACACAGACAATTGGGCAACGCCTTTACTTATCAGGACTGTGTGACCCTTAACAGTTCGCAATAATTGATGGTCATTTCAACACATTCAGTCAGCGGTTTGACCTTTTCACACCAGTCTGGCTCCCACCCAGACACAAAAAAGGAGTGGATGACGGATCAATGTATGACTGAGTCTGATAAACCTGTTTTTTTGATGTTCATTATGTCTCCATAGTCATACATCACAGATTTTTTTTAATTGGACAAGTTTAAGTTTTCTTTGTTTACACTGAGTTTATCACATCTGCAACCGAATCCAATTGCACATTTATTTACATATTTCTTTGGTTAAATAACATGAATTCATGCAACCCCAGATAGTAACACTGCCCCTCAGACGGTGTCATTCTACATGGACGCATCCCATTTAGACGACAAGGGAAAAATCCCACATAGACGCATGCCATTTAGATGCACTTTTGTATAAAATTGTAATTCTAATCATATATTTTTACAGTATCAGACTTGTACTGTAGGCACTAGGCATGATGGGTAACCTTTTCATGTCACTTTGATGTACCCATCAATCTAGACACATCAGACCACATGACCAGAGTCCAATCAATGATGATTTAAGAAATGAGAAGCAACACTCTGCTTCACTTAAAGGGTTAAAGAACTTGTTGAAACATAATTATCAGTGCAGTAATCATCCAATGGAAAGATCTGAACTATTTGTTTTGGGTGTGTGCAGTGCAGTGTGTACTCATTTATAATACATTAAAATGCACACTGCAAGTCACCAGAGTTAAGTTGACATTGCACACTCTTCCAAAACCATAAATCCCTGAACCAAAAATACTCATCTCATATAAACTGAGGTATCATTTCCTTTTCAGGATGTTCTCAGCATGTACAGTCATTTCACATACTTTACTCCTTTCCGTCTTTTCAGATTTCCTTCTTTGTGTTTTTCTCAGTGACATTCAAGAACATTTATTTAGCATTTTCTGACTTTCAAAGACGTTTACTGGCAATAATTCACATTTATGCAAAGAGTCTTTTTGTGTCGCTGCCAAAATATTTGGCCATGACTGTACATGCTTCTCGACATTAACTCGGTTGATACATGTAAATTAATGATATTTTGTGTTAATAATGAACAACCCAGTCATGAGACATTTTTTTGCTGGTCTACATACATAGAAGTACATGGGGGAAGATTGTGGATATGCAAAATGTACAACTGTGTCATCAGAGACCAGAATATGCAACCCAGCTACAGTAGGATTTTAGGTTTAAATACTAGCACTACTTGAATATGGTTTGGTTTAAGCATTAATGGATACATTGTGAGTCAATTCTGTATACCTGTTCGAATCTTTGTGTGTCATAGTGCTCATTTTGGGTCGCAATTGGGTCATCATTTAGTCTCTGTGAAAAATACCGGAAGACAAGCATGCACAGGCAAAGTACATGTGGTTGAAGCTGCCTTTGTCAAGTAGAAGAGTCTGCAGCCAAAGGAAGGTTTACATAGGTTGAGGAGGCGTCTGAGGTAATAATCATAATACTGCATTCGTGACATATCGTCTGAACCAGGTGAGCCAGAAAAACCCACCTCAGTCAGAGATATATGCAAAACCAGTTCAGCTTCTCAATCATAAAACCAAGTGATTCAACTTACAGGTATCTGACACAGTAAAGGTTTTAACAGTCATCTGCTTACAGTAAACACATTTACCCCAGAAGCCTGAATATAGAATGTATTTGGATTAAAAATGTTAACACATTTGTGGCTAGCAACAGTCCTAGTTTAGAGGAAAAAAAAAAAAAAAAAATCAACAACCACGACTGAAAAGGCACATCTATTTTTAAACCAAAGTGAAACATCAACCATTTTTTCATGCACATGCTGAGTGGTTTTTCTGACTGCGGGGGCTCCTGTGTGGAATTTTCAGAGAACATCCCCCAGGTTAGCCCAATGGTACAAGAATAATTTACATATGGTGGCCCTTGCAGTTAGTCCATTTGCAAATCTGGGTGTTCGCAGTGCAGTGTGCGTGTGCATATGTGTGTGAGACACAGTGAGCGGAGACAGTGGCTCTTTGTTGCACTTGCCAGGATTTTGGATCAGCCGGGCTGGCAGTGCCTGCAGTGGCTCTTTTTCTTTATCCTCTCATTCACTAGTTTTCTGCTGTACTTTATTTTTTCCACTGCACATGTATTATTAAAGATGTATTATATGAAGTAAACCATTTTTATCCAGCATTTCCTGGTCTTTATTTCACTTTCGCAATGCAGGAAACTAAACGTACTGTATATTTAACTAGAGGTATATATTTTTTTAATATATACCTCTTTTTTTTAACATAGAACAGAACACCTTTCATACATTGATTCACAGTAATAGTGTAACACTAGCTGCCTATTCATAACTTCAGTAATAAAATCAATATGAGGAGAGAATTTAATGTAGAAAATAGTAACCTTATGAACCCGACTGAACCCTCTGTAAAGCCAGGATACATCTTACTTAAGGGCAATAATTCTATTGATATCCTTTCTAAATAAATTACACATACGTAACAGCACAGTGCGTATCAGTGTGTTGATGAATCAATGTTTTTCTTGATTGCAGGTTACTCTTCAAATCCCCATTTGCAGCTTTAACTGTGACCTCAACTGCATAATACTAGCAATACTGACAATAACAATAATCAGAATTAGACCAAATACATCTCTCACCCTGTCTGTCTTTACGCTTCCTCTCTCCATCTCACTTTCTCATTCCTCTAATTGCAACTGTAATCCTTGGCCAGATTAGAGGGATGTGCAGTATCTGTATGTGTGTGTGTGTGTGTGTGTGTGTGTGTGTGTGTGTGTGTGCAACGAATAGATCCATCAGAGATTACTCAATTCATGTCATCGTCACACGGGTTGAAACTGACAAGAATCCAAATCCAATTTAGTGTTCGTCAATGTTTCCTGAGATGCAGAATGCGATCCGGCGGCTTGTGACGTGTCTAAACTGAACCCGCTAAGTGTTTTTGTTGTTGCTTGAAGCGTTGTTTGATTACAATTTGATTTATCGCCGTTTTCTCATGGATCTGAAAGCTTCGTAGAACAACTTCTTCCATAATTTCCTTCTGATCCGAGCGCCGTATTTCAGATCTGCTGCCTACTTTTGCTTTTATACAGGCGACTGGTCGGAACAGGGTTTCTGGAAAATGTTTGGAGTCTATAAATAGCTACACTCTGTGCCTCTTTTGTGTCTCTCCTCCTCTCTTGCATAGTCTGACCTACTTGTCATGAGCCTTATTGGCGTGTAATTATGATCCATCGGTGTAAATGCAACTTACCATCTTGTCATTTGGGGGTGCTTTTTGAACCAGGTTAGAACGTTTTAAAGTAATAAGTCTAATGATTTTCAATATTTTTACTGCTACCAACATAAGCTGTGTAAAGTTTAACATCACAATACAGTTCCATGCATATGTCAGTGATGTGGATTTGCACATTTATCAGTGTTATAGAGCTCCACTGTTATCTGAAACCAGTTAAAATCCTAATAACGCCATATTTCTTCCTTGCATAATGACATCATATGCTCAGACGGATTAAAAACCCTTCAAGGTCAGGGCAAGAGGTATTGTTCTTGGTTCAGTTTGTGTGTTTGTTAACGCTCTAGAAGCAAAACTATTGGTTGAATTCATACCAAATTTGGTTTATCAATTGCCAGTGACCCAGAAGAGATGTGATTAAATTTTTGGAAAAGTAGGTCAAAGTTCCAAATTTATGGAATTTTTAAACTTTTTTTCTTCTCCCGCTTCCAATGGGTGTCTATAAAAACATCAATTTAGTTTCAATTTACAGCAGTACGGCAGTTGATTTACTGACATCAGCATATGTGTAGATATAACGACATCAGCTGGATCGATGCCAAAATAAACTAAAAAAAAATGTGCGAAAGGTGGGGTTTGTTGTACCTGGCACCACTTATAATAGTGACAGACAAAAACACACATTTGTTTACATTTCTGACCCAAGAAGGTGCAGTATTCTGTCTATGCAGAGCTCTACAGTCCAGATGAATAAGCAAAATCACATTACAGATGTAGTACCAGTGTGTATTGGGTTGTGATTAGATTGGATGAAGATGGAAATCAACCGATGGAGCCGAGACACAAGGGGAAATAGTGCTTGTGATTTAGAAACAGCAGTGGTACTCTTACTGACTGAATTTTCATTAGGCTTCAAGCTCTTTAGTCATAAAAGATGATGCATGAGATGATAATGATATAATTTTCAGTCATTTTCATTTCCTGTAAACAAGCCATCACTGCATCTCTATGATTCGCTTCTAATCATTGAAAAAGTGCTTCGCAAAATGCCAGACTCCTCAAATACTAATGCCACTTTTCTTCGTTTTTACTACCGTTGTCAAGTCATTTTGTTTTCCCCTTTTATCTTTGTTTTCCACTTATTCTCCAGAAGACCTTGACAGAGTATCAGTATCCAGAGTAGCAGTTTAGTGAGAGGGTTGAGAGGTGGATGGAGTCACACATCTGGTATTCATGGTGTCGTCTTCTCCCTTGCCTGTCATCTTTTTTTTCCATGTAGAAGTGAGATATTTGTGGAAAATACTGCAATATTTTTAGACCCCTTAGCCTACATCTCAATTCTCAAATCATTATGCATTACCACAGTCCCTGAACTAACCAAACAACGCAAAGTTGTCAATAGTGTTAACAGTTTTAAGTCAGCACTCGATACATTATCAGTATTTATCTCTTTGCCATAGAGAGAAGATTGGGACACAAATCACTTGGGTTGGGAATTTCAAGCAGGTGTGTGAAGTCTCTTTTCAGGAGTTCTCAGGCCCTATTTATGCAACAGACTTCACCAAGTCCAGGGAGTTGAAAATTTTCCTGGGCTGTACCTGATAGAAACACAGATTATCATTCTGTGCTTCTATTTAGCTCTCCAAAGTAGCCCCACTATTGAGTTTCAACTTAGAACAACTACTTTATTCAGCAGAAAAGGGAGAAGGTGGGGGAAAAAAATCCCAGAAAGAGTGGGTTGTTGAAATAAAATATGCACAGAAAGTCCACATGAATCCACAATGAGCCAAAATATTCTAACTGATAAAAATAGTCAGGGGGGAAAAAATAAAAATGGGCAAAAATATATTCTGCTGACGGCACAGAGATATACAGGGTGGCTTTAAACCTGATAAGTTCACACAAACAAAGATAGAGCATGTGAAGGTATAGAGCAGGGGGGGGAAAGTGGGCCAGACCAGTAAAATAATATAAATAATATGATTTGAACCTATAAATAATGTCAACTCCAAAGTTTTTTGTATGTTTTGAGTGGAAAAAGTAAAATTACATGATGCAAATGTTTACATCTACAAACTGCACACAAGAAAAATAAGTACAGTTTTCACAATATTACGACTTTGTTTACAATTTAAACATGTGCATCATAACTTACAGATCACAGGGGATCTACAAATACAGAAAACATTTAATAACAGGCAGAATATTGGTAAAATTCTACATACTTCTCTTAAGACATTTCAGGCTGTTGATATTTTTGAGGTTATTCACATTTTTTGTTAAAGGCTAGTCTGTAAATATAACCATTTTTGTGTAATTTTACTTTTTTTTTTTACACTAAAACAAAGAAAAATGTACCGTTTTCATTATTTATAGGTTAGTATGATAGTATTTTACTGGTTTTACCCATTTTAGATTGAATTGACCTAAAATACTTTTAATATCCTTGATTGTTAATATCTTCTTGTCAGTTTTTAGATTTGACAGATTCATCCCATGGGCCGGATTGGACCATTTGGTTTGGATTTGACCGCATGTATGACACCGATACAAGTCATGTGCTTTATTATCGTAGTAAAAGAGTAACATTAGACGCAGTCACTGTGAGCTGGTGATCATTTTTTATGTCTATTTTAAGCACATTTTTTGGCTTCAGAGCTTATCAGAGTGTGAAGAACAGGTTCTTGTATTTTAACAGTTTGTGCCTGAGAAATATACTTAGTTGAATAAATTGAACTGTGCTTTTACAATGCAACTATGTGCTGTGGGAGAGTCCTGGAAGCTCTGTGGGCTGAGAAACATACTGTTCACACGACGCAGTGGGTTGGAATTTGACTCATGACTGTGGTGGCATTTTACATTCGCTTTGCTGTTCATCCCATCACGTTTAGGACAAATAAGGATACGTTGTCATGTCGCCAGCAAGTCACAGGTTTAGTAGTTCCAATCTCATGATAGCTGAAGGATGGTACAAAGAATCTTTGTCTATTCAGGCTTCTCTGCATGTAATTTGAAGCCGCTGTGCAAAATGGCTTAATCCTCAAAGACCTAAATAGCCACCAGTGACCAAAAGCATGTACTGATGTAAAATTTTGACCAACTTTTGATCCATTAATCCTATCTATACATTGGATTCTTTCAAATAAAATGCTGTTTCTTAGCTTTTTATCATCAGATTTGACCCATTTGGACATTCAGATGCTCCATAGTTTATCTATAAGTGTGTTTTTTTCTGGCTCTGTTTTTTCTTTTAGTTTCTGCTCTTTTATTGTATTTTAACACTCTTTATGTTATTAACATACATACATTCTAACCTGCCTATGGACAACAGATGGAAATTAGCACCCGTGCTACAATCTGGCACATTTACGTATGTATGTATATGTTCATTAATGTGCACTGTCCTGAAAAATCAAATAAATAAATAAATAAAGTTATATTCTGCAATAAATTTATAGATGCTCATTTTTACATTTTGCTGAAAAAATCATTATTAATTGAATTTACTCAGATACATACAGGAAAATATCAGAAAATACAATAAAATTATCGGATAATCTCATAATAAATGGTGATAAATTACTTAAAAAAGGTTAAATGTAAGTGGGAAATTTATCCAGAAATTGGCTTCAATCCTTTGTAAATTTCTGTAAATCAGTAAAGTCTGTAAACTTTAATCTTAGATTAGAGATTAACCTTTTAATTGTTTTTATTTTGAATTCTAATGTCTATCAGGCAACAGGATACGTCACTGCTGCTATATTTGTCAGATAATCTTCAGGCAGTTTGTCAGTATCAGCGAGCGCAAATACCGTTTCAGCAATAACTCCACTTGGAGTGTTGATTTATCCGTTTGAATAGATGCTGAGTGTCCTTCGCTTTATTTACCCTCCTCCTCCTTTCCTGTCACTCAGTGTTGGACTTCCGTCAGATAGTAAGGCTTCAAACAGAGGAGAATTCGGTTTGATAATTAAACACTGAAATGCCTCGACGTCACACCTGGTCCAAAGTTCATAACAGTGCACGATCCTATAAGGGCAACCTGCAATGGAGTAAAACATTTACAATGAAGCTTTTTTTAAATCCAAAACCACTTCAACACATGGAGAAATTGCCTCTGCATAATGTAATGTTATATCTAAAAGGGTCGGTTGATCTGATACGCAGAGATTTTGAAATATCCACATGTGAGATTTGTTTACACCGCTTTAACTGTGCTGAGGTGAAAGTACTCACAGCTCTTTGTTTGTCAAATACACTGAAAAATGACCAATCAGACGTTTATTACCACAGTAACATGCAGTCAAACTAGTGGCACGATGGAGGAAGCATAATATTTGGCTTAATAATATCGTGATAAGAGAAGAAGAGTGGAGATTTCAGCTCTGTTTGACCTTCTAGTCACCTTCGACATAGAGGTTATGTGATCAGTCTCATTTGTCAGTCTATCAGCAAGATTACATAAAAACTACTGCATTGATTTTCATGAAGTCTACGGTTGTATAATGATAAACCTGTTACTTTTTTTTTTTTTTTTTTGAGAAAATACTCGAAAAGGGCTTTAAGACCTCAAGACAATTGTGACAGGTCATAAAAATTAACTGGATTTCACGCTCGGTTGAAGCCAGTTGAATATTTTGAGGCTTTCGTCACGTTTTGCAGTATGGAATTTTAGATGTAAAGGTATAAATGATGTGTGGGAAGATGGTGCCATCACACAATATTGTATTGAATTATTAATGTTTGAACCCAGTGCAATAAGACGTGAAATGAATCTTAAATTGCATTCGTATTCATAAGCTGTTGATCAAACTCATGGTGAACCTGCAGAAAAGTAACTGTGCTGTTCTTTCACACTGGTGAGGCTTGGGCTAACATCGAAATTAAATTAATAATAAAAAACTCAAATGAACAAAATTTGACCTTATTTTGCAATCAGACAGAATTCTTTCAATCCTGTTTAAATTGCATCATATACATATTAAAAAAAAAAAAATTGCATCATATACACATATATATCTCGCTTTATGTTTACAGCTCAATACAGAAAGGCACAGTTTGTGGTAAAACTGTAAAAATGCGTTATTATAAAGACTAAACACACAAAAGTTGCAAAAGAGGATATTAACATAATCTTCAACTGTTCAGAGTAGCTGGAGACGTCTCTACACCTTCAACAGAGCCTGACATGTAATGATTTCCAGCTCTTTTAATGTTCGTTTACCCTCATTTTTGAAGATCAAGGTTAAATGTATTGAGGTAGCAGTGATGTATAGTTCATGCAACAAAAGGACCTCTGACTTATTTCGCATAAAACTAGATGTTACCACAAACTGCAACTGTTTTAACTTGGAAATATCTATTTTTTTAAAAGACAAACATCATATATGTAGTTCAACGCACACCTCACAACACAATTCACACTCACAAAAACAGGATCAGAGAATTCTTTCTGCTTCATCGCATATTTTTGCTGGAATTCAGTTCTATAGATGCGTTTTTATTGGTGACAACTGAGAAATTCAACGTCAGGCTTTTGGCACCAACCAGTATTAATGAATTAAATGTCATAATTTCTGTTCTTTGTGCTGTAATAGTTGTGAACAGGATGAATGATGGGCTGTTGGTCATGGTGGCGTGGGTGCCATTATACCTAATTTTGGGGTTTTTTTTGGGTTTTTTTGACTATTACTTTTATTCTCAGTGTTTTGTAAGGCTGGAAATGTGAAACGTTTACCGGAGGTTTTGTTGATTTTTCTTTCCTCAGCGGTACATTTTGTAAGATTATCTTTTGTTATTCTCTATAAATAAACTTGAGCCTTGAGGTCAATGCAGTTGAGTAAACAGTGCATTATAATATTATATTGCTGTGCTTCAGTGTGTGGAAATAGCTTTAAACCCTGTAAAGACTGAAACATTAAAGCATTCACAGATAATTCCACTTCTTTGAAATTGGAGCCTTTATTGGTCATTCCAAACAACCAAAAAATATATATATATATTTCTATGTATAAGTTTCAATTTTGTATCATATATGATACATCAGGTCTCAAAGCTCAAATATTATTATTTTTAAACAAACAAAAACATAATATAACACAAACATTTCTAACAAATTGGTAATTCCTTTTCAAAATTGGCAAGGTTCTGCCTCCGTCCTCATTAAGTACAATCTTGTTTTTTCACTGGAAAGTTATATGATGAATGAATTCCTCCCTGGTGGATTATCCCTGTATTGAATGTATCTAATTGTATACACCAGGTTTTTCCAGAAAAAAAAATATCACACTGATCAGGTAGAGCGCTTCAAATCTCATGTATCAAATATGATACATTGGGCATTATTGGGTTAATGTGGGTGAACTGAAACTTTCACTCCACAGTTTCACTCTTGAGAGTTAAATTTAGTCCCAGAATGGCTTTTAGATAATTATTATGTGCCACGTGTTATTAATATGTTACATTCCTGTCACACTGTGAACTTGGTGACATCCCAAAGGCCACGTTTTACGTTGCTAGCTGTTTACATATGTCAGACATTGTTTTGGGTTAAACAAGAACACTTTTTGCATTAATTACGGAGCTGCAACCCCCATCAGCCACAGAAAAACTCTGAGGGAGCCACTTAGACTCAATCATGGTTTGGTTGTTTTGGATTTTATGGATGCATGAGTGATGTCAATGCTGCGTGGGAGGTCATTTTCCCACAGACTTAGGCATAACTCAAGGTACAGATCTTGCAAATTAAAGTGTAAAGGCAAATTGTGTGTGTGTGTTTGTGCATTTGTGTGTTCAGAAATGTTTGAATAGAAGGTGTGGTTGTCTGTCATTGTGAGGCTGAGCAGACAACTGACGTGTAAACACACACATTTTTGCGACTTGAAGACCATGTTTTTTGTTAGTGTCCCAATTAATTACAGCGGGATAACTTGAGTAACTGCACCACAGACCCATTTCCACTGGGTTGTGTTGTGTTGTGGTTAGTTATGACCATTATCTGATGGATATGGATCTACAGTGGTTTGCGGAAGTAGAAAAAAACATTTTAATTTATCCCGTTCCCTTGGGATTTCTACTAACTTTTTCCATCTTCATATCTTTCACATCATGTGTTTTCTTCTTGGTTTTGTCTCATTCCCTTGAATTCCATACACTGTAGGTTCTTGTACTACCCACTAAACAAATATTACTTATATTCAGTCTACAACTAGATCACACCTTTTTCCCTCTTTCACTTTTTTTCCACTCTAACCTCTCCTTCATGTCGTCGTAGCGTCGAACCCCCCCCCCCCCCCCTGCATCGTCCAGTGACTATAAACAGCCCGACGTTTACTACAAACACATCTAACAACCTCCACCAAACAGGCAGCTAACAAGGACAGTCCCTCCTTTCACAGTTTGACTGAACAGGAAGAACACTTTATGGTTCTGTGAGTGACTCTAAGGTCATGAGTGCACTTTGATGCAGCTAATGAGGCGGTCTTAGATGATGACTTTGTGATTAAGGAGCCTGAGTGAAAGCCTTTGACCTGGTAAAAGAGGTTCACGCTAACGCTTTTGACATTTAGCTTTTTTGTTCTAACCTGAAGACCGTTTGAGAGCGCAAATCTGCTCAAGGACACAGAGTATTTAAGGCCCATTCAGCCTACATTGCTCAATCATTCATTAAAACCCTCTCTGTTAATCTTTATGGCTTTGCTTTAGGTTTCTAACTGCTGGGTTGTTCAGGCACAGTTTCCAGTTCAAGCCTAAAGCCTTTTGGTTCCTGTTTTGAGTATCAGCTGAACTAATCAAAGAGCAGTTTGTGTCCATTTCCTGGCCTGGGATCAGCCGGACAGTGACGCGAAACTTAAATCTTAGAGGACTTTTAACAGAACAAATTGGGTCTCAGATGGGATTTTTGTGTTTTTCCTGAATGATTAACATATATTAATCCTTTTGCCTCAGTATGTGAGAAGCAGCGGGCTTTTAAGCCCTCTCAGTGCTGCACCAGTTTGGACAGCCCTGCTGAACTCAATAGTTGAATGCTGTGAAAACATTCCAGTTTTAAGCTCTTGGCTTTTCTTTTTTTTTTTTTTTTTTTCTTGAAGTGTAAAAACTTCAGAATCGATTACAAGGTAGTTTTTATAGGACAGTGTGACCTCAGTCAGGGAGTGAGAGAAAAAAACTGAAAAGCTCAGTAGATTCCTCCCTGTGCATTCCACATGTTATCTGGTTTGGTCCAACCTCTTTCTCCCAAGCCTGGCAGGAAAAAAGTTGCTCACTTTTAATCACTGTCAAACTTTTTTTTTTTTTTTTCCACTTTTTTCCCCGGCTTTTGTCCTTCAGATTCAACAGATAGTTAGTTACTTGTCAGCTGGACTTTCACCTTCTCAGTCTTTATCTATATCTGTTTCTTATTCACTACACCACTACTTTGGCTTTTTAGTTTATGCCTGTTTGTGCTGTAAACGTAACACTATGGAGAGAGATTCACTCAGGCTTGTCTGAAAATGCAGGTGGTTGGTGTTGAAGTTGTCCACGCCTTGAGCCTGCAGCAGGTTAATATTCATTGAAACAGAATGGTTCTAATAGAATGAGAAGGGAGTAAAGAGCAAAAAGAGGAGGGGAACAAAACAGGGAAGTTGAGCAACATTAACCCCTCCCCTTTCTTCCGTACTCCTTTTCCCTTTTTATACCTCCTCCCCCAACCCCCACCTCCTTCTTCTCTTTCAAACCCCCCACCTCCCCCTCCATACACACACACACACACACACACACACAATGCTCACCTGTCCAGTTTCACCTCAACCCGACTCCCCTCCCCTTAAGCTCCTCCTCTTAGGGCAGGTGAGCCGGTTTGGGTATAAAAGTATGCTAATGTGCAGCAGCCTATCTTCTCTGCTCTGGGGAGTGTGGAAGGAAGACACAGGACGGAACAGGGCTAGAGAGAGCAAGAGAGAGAGAGAGAGAGAGAGAGTGAGAGAGAGAGAGAGAGAGAGAGAGAGTGTGTGTGAGAGAGAGGCGGAGTAGGAAAGTTGCAATTTAAACACAATTGGATTGACTGTTCTCAGACCTACTTGCAACCATGGGGCTGGGGGTAAGTGTTGGAACTTTGTCACATGTTTTGGCCTAGTTTCTAAGAGTCTTTAGATTGAGGTTAAGATTAGGCCGTTATGTTTTTACACTTTTGAGCTCAGTTCAAGTTTTGGTCACAAGTTATGAGTTAAGCTTGACAATTGTGGATTGCTTGATGTACTTTGTACCTTTGTTTCGAAACGTGTTATGGGGCCAGGTTTGCTGCTTCACAGTTTTAGGAATATCAATACTTTCACATGGGATATATTCATGAGTTCTAGAAGTTAAATTCATACACACTCTGACAATGATTAACACACCTTTCACAGCGTGTTTGAACAACACAGTTTACTTTCTTTTTTGAGAGGAAGCTTCATGCGGTCTCTGAGCATGTGCTCAGTCTTATTGAAACTCATATTTTTCTCTACAGAGAGGGAAAGAAGAATACAAATTGGCGGCAACGTCAGATGGCGGGGACAAGAAAGGAAAGAAAGGTAAAGGGGACAAGAAGGATATGGACGATCTTAAGAAAGAAGTTGATCTGGTAAGTACACAAACAGAAGTAAAACCAGTCTGTAATTAGGTCTGAAGTATTTAGGAGAGTTTCAGTTTGGCAAGACGATAGTTAAATACTCACATGCTGCTTTGTAAATCATCTGTGAAATGTTTATAACTTGAACCTTCAGAGACTTATTGCACTTTCTATCCTCCATTACATGTTGCCTCATACTTAATGACAGCCTCACTCAGGCCGTGTTAAAGCTCCGGTCACTCTATGTCACTGCCATTTGTCACGCAAATGATACAGTCACGGTTGAGACAAATCTCCTTGTTGACCTCACGGCCGGTCACATGAGATGTAGTTGTCTGCTGTATATATCCTTGAGATTGCTACTTACACCTCTATATGTCATGTTGCATGTCATTAAGGAGTTCACAGCTATACTTAACGGACAAGTCACACTTATCTACTTTGACATTTAGCTCTGAAATGTTGAAAAAGTATATGAGCGTATCTGTTATTCTGTGATTTCACACAGCTAATACGCATTACTGTGCTTCTACATTACGTTAAAGTTATTACATCCTTAGTTTTATTGCTAGTAAAGACTGTTCAGAGGGGATGTAGGATGAAAAAAGGCAGGTTCTTTACACGCGTCCAAAGTTGTAACTTATATACTGAGTCGGGTTTAAAGTTCCAATGTTACAGCGGAACAGTAATTTCCACTGGTGTCAGCCTTTCCTCTGTCAGGATCTGTAGCTGGTCGAGGTCATTTCCCAAGGTCATGCTGCTTTAAGTTCATCCTTGAGTTTCTGCCCCCCCTCTTCATTCCTGGTTACATGTACAATAGAGTGTTTTATAGTCACTGCTAGTAAAATCTGACCCCTGTCAAATGTCCTGAGGTTTAATCTGCAGCCGTATAACAACCATGTTCAGTATTTGGACATGAAGTATCCATAGACAGCTTGGTAAAACACAGGGGTCCTTTAACTTTAAGGATCAGGTCAGTGTCCGCCACAAGGTCACTGTAGACGGAGGAGGCCCAGATCTCATCTAGAAGCACTTTCACCTGCTGATATGACCAAATAATTGCACGGCTACTACTGCTGTTACAGGTTATATATTTAATTTTTACAACGTGATGTACTTTAAATGAAAACCAACCTACGATTTTTACATGTCGTTTATTCAACTACCTCTATTATACTTCTGAAAACAGTCAAAAAAAATACCAATTTGATGAATAATTCCCTAATTACTATGGTACAACCACAGTTTCTGCTCAGTGTCATGCAGGTCAGAGAGTACTGCAAGTTATTAGGTAATAAAAGTCACATCAAGGTGACATATTAATGATTACTGTTCTCTGTACATGTTAACTCGATGTCAAAGTCCCATAGTGAGTGAAGGAACATATTAATGATTACTGTCCGCCATACATCTTGACTAGATCTCAAAGTCCTGCGGCTGCTGCTGAAGGACATTTCAATGCCACAGCAACCGATTAGCTGTCTCCCATAACCTTGCACAATGTCTCAGATTTAGCTGCTCACTGGAATACACAGATTTCATGGTCTCCAAAATGTTTTCAAGTACATTTCATTTTCACAGTTTGTTATGAAATCTAATGAAACAAAGGGTTCTTACAGTATGCGAGCTGTGGTTAAAGGATAATAGCACGTTGGGATTTAGTAAAACAATAGCAGGGATATTGAAGAGTTTCTATGGAGAATATGGAGCTGACATGTTAATGATTATTGCACGTCAGAGAATTACCTGTCATAGCAAAGTCCAGCTTAAAACAATGGGGACTGTTCCCATAGTAACATAAAGCAGCTGGTGATTTGATCAAATGTGACAAAGTCTACCAGAAAATGCTAAATATAGAGTCCTTTTTTATTCCAAGGAGCGTGTGGTAGGTCTTCCAAACATGACCTTAATGTGTGTTTAGACAACTTCTGTATCAGAGCATGTGAAGAAATGTCCTCTGCAGGCTTCAGAGGAGCTGCTGACGATCAGTTTAAGAGAGGGTCATGTGATAACACATTATTTGCGGCGCATTTGACATGGAACGCTTCATTTACTTATTATAATTCATAACTATGGAGGCCAAGGGAAGAACTGTGCCATCGCAATCTTTTTTTACACTGAAATTAGACATCAGAATTAGAAATGTGTGATAGTATGTAAATGTGAAAAAAAAACATTAACCAGCATAGAATTATATCGGGAATTCTGTCATATCATTTATCGATTTAATTTTCAACAAATGATCATGTGATGGTGAAAAATCAGGCTAAAATGTTATTTATTACACATGTTGGTTATATAAACTCTGATAGAAACAATGTCTTTTATCACTATCTTCCATTTTGTGTGAAGATTGCAGTGTTTTGGTGCTTCTGAAAACACTGAAAGGTGGGAGTGGATGATATTGCAGATCATCCAAATTACATCGGAGAAATCTTTTACTATTCATCCAATCGTTGTAGGCGTTATTGAAAAGAAAAAAAACACAGTGTAGGCACATGAATGTGTCAGCATCACTGGTTGTTCATTTGCAGAGCTACTTTTATTTGCATTCTCCAGCCACCTCTCCCTCATTGTGTCATTCAAAAATAGAGCAGTTGCTGCGGTGTAAAATCGTCTCTAAAAAACTAATGTAAACATACATTGAACAGAACTCTAGAATATCAAGTTATTCACCAAATCACATGAGTGTAACTGTGAGTGGGCTCCACTTCTGGGTAAGCTCCGCCAAAATGTCAAACACATGAGCAATGCACTTGGGAGCAAACATCAGTGTATCAGTTGGGTGACATTGATTCATGTGGATGGACTGTTTGCTCGCAGCACACTGACTCCCTGGATGAGTCTATACATAACAGAGCTCATGGCGGCTCTGCGCTGCTGTTTGGATACAAGTTTCCAATCAGCGCAGGCCACTGTTTTACTCAAATGTCTGCTAATCTTAAAATCACACTGTATCCACACGCGTCCGTAATCCTGATCAGACGGCAGATTTTACCTTGTCATCTTTATGTTCCCAGCGTCCCTTTGGAGGACATGACGGGACATTTTTTAATCCTCAAAGGAGATAATATCTGCAGTTTTAAAATAACAGGGATTTTGGCTTGTTTTATGCAATGTCACTCAACCTCTGTCTCTGCCTCTTTCCCCCTTAGGATGATCACAAGTTAACCTTGGACGAACTGCACAGAAAATATGGAACCGATCTAAGCAGGGTGAGCACTTTCAGCATAACCGTCACAAATGTTTACATGGGAAAATAAGTCTAGGATGATGTTAGCATTTGATTGCTTTACTTTAACTCCTTTACATTTGTCAAAAGCTTTAGTTACTTTTTTCATTTTTATAACTTTCCAGTTCTGGGCACATGTCTGAATGTGTGTGACAGATTTAAGGATTAAATGTTCCTCTATTGGTTGAGTTTAAAATAAGCTAAATAAACTCCCGTGGATTAGCTGGAAAGAGTAACGTCACAAAGCTGTTTTCCTGAGCTCATGAAAAGTTGACTTTTTGACATGTTGTGATGGTGACGGTATAGAACATCATCCATTTCTACAGATTCAAATCATTCCAAGCTAAGTCAACAGCAACATATACATCATTACAACAGTTATTAATCCAAAAACATCAGATAAAACAGTCACTTTAAGTTTTTTTCCCCATACTACATCATTTTACTCAAGGTTTTTAATGCAGAACTTTTGTTTTGCAATGTGGAATAAGTACTTTTATCAAACTAAGAACCTTAATGCTATCACTGGTACAAAGAGAACAGATATAGCAGGTTTGATAACATGTAAGATGAACACAGAAAATAGGAAGAATTACCATAAATCTACAGCTTTATGTTTATGCCCACTAATGTCAGGTTATTTTTTTTAACAATTTTTCTCCCCCATTTCATCCTATAATCACACACAGAGTCTGATAATCCACACACAGAAAAACAAAGCTGCTATGTACTAAAAATATACTTTTTTTTCCTGCTACAAACCCCGATTTTCATCAAGCTGAGGACCCACACACACACAGTCTCATTACACAACACAATTTGACACTGGCCAAATGCTTCACCGATGCTGATTATCTGCTGAAATCTGATCTGTCTGAGTTTGCCCCAAAACAAAGACTTCATTCACGCCCAAACACGGGTCTTATTGACCCTACCAACAAAAAAAAAAATTCTACTTTCTGCCTCTCCACTCACAATTTTCTTTACTCTTCTGGAAAAGCTTGACCTTGTGGAAGCACAAGCTGTTCACTGACGACAGAGACACTGATTGTAATGTCTCCCCGTCTCACATTTCTCATATCACAAACTGTTATTTACCACCAGCTGTGTTTTTACCATCTAATTACGTAGAATTGTGAAAACAGGAAGCTGTAACTGTGAGATTACTGAGATCTCTCTTCCTGTGGATGTGGCTTTGTCTAATCCACCAGCTCCTGAGGTAATAGGTGCCTGCCTGTTTACCAAATATTACAGTCCAGCAGGATATATGTCTCTGTGCTCTGCTTTTCATTGTGTTGCCATTCAGAGAAAAAAAACAAAGACACAGTGGGCCAGTGAGAGTAACAGAGCAAAAACAGGACCTACTGGTTTTTTTTATGGGTTTCCTTAGTTTACACAGACACAACCACACGTGTGCACAAGGCAGCACAGTTGTACCCTGTCTCCGCTTTCATGGCGTCACTCCACTCGGCTCTTTCAGCACAATGGCGTCTCACATCCTGTCTTTCCACCTCTCATTAGGGGTTGTCCTCCTCCAGGGCCAAAGAGATTCTAGCCAGAGACGGCCCAAACGCCCTCACGCCTCCTCCCACCACCCCTGAGTGGGTCAAGTTCTGTAGACAGGTAAAAGTCACTTACTTGTGGAAGTGGGGGGTGCTATGTCTTCTCACAAAACTCTTTGAATATTCAAACTTTGCAAATGCAAATGATCTCTGCTGGAGGCATTCAGATTGGTGACTGTTTTGTTGTTGTTGTTGTTGTTGTTGTTGCCAGCTGTTTGGTGGATTCTCTATGCTGCTGTGGATTGGTGCTATCCTCTGCTTCCTTGCGTACGGTATCCAGGCTGCGTCTGAAGATGAACCAGCCAACGATAATGTAAGTTAATGTACCAAATGTAAAAAATATTCTCTCTCAACATGAGTTGTCTGTAACAATTTCTGTCTTCTCGTAGTTGTACCTGGGTGTTGTACTTTCCGCTGTCGTCATCATCACTGGTTGCTTTTCCTATTATCAAGAGGCTAAGAGCTCCAAGATCATGGAGTCTTTCAAGAACCTGGTGCCGCAAGTGAGTTTTTCCTGACTTTTATTCCTGTAGATGATAATTTTGTCAGATTCAGACTGCTGCACAATGCAAAGGAGGACTGTTCCTTCATTATAATTACTGCGCTCCTGACACATTTTTGCACTTTCTACAGCTTTTCACTGCAGGGGATAAAACCAAAACCTGTTAAAATTGTAATACCACTTGGCATATGAAACGTGTCTTTACCTTTGATCTCATAGCAAGCCCTGGTTGTCCGTGACGGTGAGAAGAAGAATATCAACGCTGAGGATGTGGTTGCTGGAGATTTAGTGGAGGTGAAAGGAGGAGACAGAATCCCTGCTGATTTGAGAATCATCTCTGCCCACGGCTGCAAGGTTTGTTCTACAGAGTCCTCTTAATCAATGTAAAGAGAACTTTAATTGGAAAAAGCATCTACAGATATGATTATTTAAATGTAGCTTGAGTTTATTTATAGTTCTTATGCCCATCATTATTTGCTTACATGTTTTTAAGAGTGCAAAATCATGATTTGCTCATGACACCACATGACTTAAAGTGCATCATGCTGACAAATGTACTTTATCATGTTACACCCTCTCTGTTATTTCCTGTCTGTGATTTATTGTATTGAGCCAAAGTCAGAAGTCAATCTTCTTACATCCTCTTTGGCCCCAATGTGCCATCTGTTTAGACAAAAAAAAACAAAAAACAGACATTATGCTTTTCTGATTTTACTCTATTCTCTCAGGTGGACAACTCCTCTCTGACTGGTGAATCTGAGCCTCAGACTCGTACCCCTGACTTCTCCAATGACAACCCACTGGAGACCAGGAACATTGCCTTTTTCTCCACCAACTGTGTTGAAGGTAGACAACAAACAAGTACAGGGATCATATCACTGGATTTTTTTTTCATTATCTTATTTGAGTATTTTTTTATACTTTAAGTGGACTGATAGTGGATTTTTAAATGCTGAAATAGTTTTGAGCAGGAAATCACTGAGAGCTAAATAACTGACCAATATTTGTTTACCTCTACTTGTAGTCTTATTCTTCATTTTATGAATGTCTCATCAGGTACTGCCAGAGGAATTGTCATCAACACTGGAGACCGTACTGTCATGGGTCGTATTGCCACCCTGGCTTCCAGTCTGGAGGGCGGTAAAACTCCCATTGCCATTGAAATTGAGCACTTCATCCACATCATCACCGGTGTGGCCGTCTTCCTTGGGGTTTCCTTCTTCATTCTGTCCCTCATCCTTGGATATGGATGGCTGGAGGCCGTCATCTTCCTTATCGGTATCATTGTCGCCAACGTG
This sequence comes from Maxillicosta whitleyi, assembly GCA_029822895.1. Lineage (NCBI taxonomy): Eukaryota > Metazoa > Chordata > Actinopteri > Perciformes > Neosebastidae > Maxillicosta > Maxillicosta whitleyi. The sequence continues at coordinate 47 of JAPSES010086519.1, read as the reverse complement.
CCAGAAGGACTCCTCGCTACTGTCACTGTGAGTCCTGGTGTTCACCG
>JAPSES010086482.1:0-23538 GCA_029822895.1 Maxillicosta whitleyi | reverse complement strand
GCCACTTATACGTAAGGAACCAAATATGGTAACTTCATTAACATTATGTTGTTATGTTATTCTTATGTCCTTCAATAACACACAATAAGGTTGAAGTTGTGAATTTCAGAATATTTCTATGAGTGTCCTGTAAAGGCTTAAAGCTGTATTTTTCACACACAAAAGACAACAGTCCCAGTTCACCAGAGCTATTTATGCAGCCGGCAATGATGCTGAAAAATGAACAATAGAAATGTATACAAGAGTGAAAACCTACTGTCTATGTGTGTTTCTGTATTTTGTGACTATGAAGGGGACTCTCCTGTGCCGTCTCTCACTGATGAAGACAACACTAGGGAGCACACTTACTCCAGAAATGAGATGAAGACAGGGAGATGGAGAGAGAGAGAGAGAGAGAGAGAGAGAGAGAGAGTTAGTGAAGCACGGTAGGTCACAGAGAAGATGTGGCTTATGGGCTGCAGGGTGAGGGAATGAAAGGAGAGAGAGGCAGGAAAAAAGCGTGAAGCTGTGCGTACACCTCGGTATCTGGCTTTATAGGCTCGATAGTGAGCGAAAGTAAGAAAGATCAGAAGAAGGAACTGTGCATGAGCCTCTTTGTGTGTGTGTGTGTGTGTGTGTGTGTGTGTTAAAGGGGGGCAGTGTGGTGTCAAGCTTGATTTCATTACCAGGGCTAATCAGGTCCATATACTCTAAGTGCTGCTTTAATTTGTCTAATCTCTCCAGGATATGGCTGCTGCCTTCCGGCTACACGGCTGCTTTGCCTTGAAAAGCTGCTCAGGCCCACACAGACATGCACTGACTAGAGGACAGATGATACTGTACCCCTCATACTGTCAGATTATTTTCTGCTGTATCATAACACCTTAAGGGTATACATTCTGCACATATGTCTCAGTGCCCTTACATGTGCCCCTCTTGCTTTTGATAATGCATGTCTTTACCCATCTGTTCTTATATAAATTAAAGGAAAACACACATTAAGTGTCTTAGGTATTATTCATGGAGACCGTTTCGAGTACCTGGAGTACCTGGTTGTCATAGCAACACGGAACGCGATTTCCGTGACGTCATCTACAACAGTGTTTCCCAACCTTTTTTTGGCTCGAGTACCTCCTGAGCCTTCTTGTCACTCCACAAGTACCCCTCACACATATGCATCGTTAATTCTCCAAAATTAGAGCATAACACGGTGGTTATTAGATGAAAATTATTTTATTTAATCTTCTTAAATTGAACATAAACTTCTCAGGCTCTCTCTCTCTCCTTCTTCTTTTTTTTTATTTTTTTTTAGGATCAACTTTATTCAACATAACAATAAAGAATATGTTTTCTTGGAATAAAATAATTGACCACAGCAGACATTCTGTTGTGATATTACAAATATTATGAGTTTTTGGACTACAGTTTTTGTAACGCAAAAAACTCCCCATGCACTGCGTACCCCCTGCAGTACCTCCACGTACCCCTAGGGGTACACGTACCCCTGGTTAGGAAACACTGATCTACAGCACCACACAGCTGGCGATAAAAACAAAAAGGAAGAGAAGAATAACTGATTAACCCACTGCTATATTTACCCTTTTTTTAAATTTTTTTGATGGTGGTTCACACATTGATAATGCAAGAGACAACTCAGCCAATCAGTACACTGGAGGGCAAATATTTTATTTATTCTGGCAAATCTGTCCAGTACTGTTCTATTTCAGATGATTTTCACCAGGACCAGGATGGACTGGTCACAACCTTTCAACAGATAATGCACAGTGTGGGATGGAATCAAACCATTAACCCTTTATAGGTCACTAATAGAAATACTCACAAACTGAAATGCAGAATATAACCTAACTATTATTTTTGGGAAATTAAAAAAGAAATTAAATCTATTGTCGTGTATTCAATCAATTCAATTCAAAATGTAATCAAGGTAGATGAAGATAGATGGATTGTGTCTAAATGTGTCTGGGAAATGTCCAAGCTGCACATAAAGTAACTGTCCACTTAGTACCAATCTAACAATTTATATTAAAATTAGAAAGGAATCATCGCTAACTTTGCATCCCCCGGTGGGAAATTATCACAGAAGTGAAAAGTAAGAATGGGCAAGTGTGAATTTAATGATGCCAGGTTGCAAAAAAGACCATTCTTGACCTGGTTGAAATGAGTTTTCCTAAATTTTAAGAGTCATTCATTTTTGCCACTGGTCATGAAAAATGGGGAGTGCAATGGTCATTTAATTCTCTTCTAAGTAGTCTTAAAAAGCCTTAAATTTAACCTGTAGAAACCTGTAGGAACCCACTGTGTGCAGAAATGACTAAATATAGTCACTTGTCTGATAAAGGATTAAGGCCCTTTCATAAAGATCCAATATGGCCACCAATGATGGAGAACATTTTTCCAATGGTGTAAAGTCTCTGCCGATACAAAAGGCACATTTACTGTACTTTGACACAATTTGACAGTTTATTACAGTTTATTTCAAGTGAACTAAACAACCTCCCAGTTTTCATTCGATAACTGGTCCATTTATGTCCATTTTATGCAACGTCCTATTTATAATTTGGTGCTTTGATGTTGGTTCAGGGTGGAAAACACTGTCTGAAGCCCAGTTTAGTTCAAACATTCATAATGAGGTGAGAACTTGCCACTATTTGCAAAGTGCATCTCTCTTAACATTCTGTCAGTTTACACCAATGCAAGGAGATGAGGAAGTGTATCATTTCCATAGCAACGACTCTTGGTATATCCATTGTAAATGCAGGCTTCTAAGGCTTTTTGTAGTTTTATATAATTTGTAGCATCTTAAAACATGAAAAAGGAGGATGATAATGAGTTACTTCCCACAACTGTATTTGTGGTATTGATGAAACTGTGGGGGGGAAAAAAAGAAAGAATAGACAATTTCTCCTGTTTATTCCTGGAATGATTGCATTGTTAACAGAAGTTTGTGACACTTCTAATGGAAAACACAAACGATCAAGGCATGTTACCAAGAAAACACCTGATATTAATGCTGCACTTTGCAGGAATGGGCGAGCTATCAACCAGAAATACTGAGAAAATCTTATAACTACAGGTAGTCCTCGAGTTCCGTTCCTACAGTGTCAACATAACACAAATTTTGGTGTTAAGTCGGAATTAACCCTTTAGTACCCCTAAATCTCTAAATAACTATCCAAATGTGAAATCCGGTTCTTATAAGCAAGCAAAGGGGCCCCTCTAGTGGTCAGAATAAGTTACAGTTTCATATTTGTGCTTTCAGTCAGTCCCGTAGTCAGTTCAGACAGAAGCAGCTAATAGACGCAGTTTTCTCATCGTGTTTGTATGGCTAAGAAAACGTTTGCCTGTAAGTATTTTATATTCAATTTATGAATGAATAGTAAAAACATATCTGATGTGAGCTGGTTGCGGGATAAAAAGACATAAATCTGTAAATGCTAATCATTAGCACATCTATGGATTTTCCCATTTAAAATAGCATTGAGCTAGTGACTTATTTCCTGTTCATTTAAATATGTAATGCCATGTTAAAGTATTAAGGCAATAAACATAACAGATATATTCTGTATATCTCAACTAAATCTTTGAAGACAAGTTTGTTATCCGGCTTTTCTTGGGAAACCTGTTATCTATCTGCCGAGCTCATAGCTACACACACAAACAGGGGCAGAATACCAAATACATGTATTATACTTCATATTAATAAAATACTATATGTACAGTATACAGTGCATATGTACAGTAATGGTGGATGAGAAGTCAAAATAACGTATGTCGGGTATGTCGTAACCCGAGGATTACCTGTATATGACACTACATATTACAACAAGTCACCCACAACATTTGCATAACATTTACTTAAACTGAGACAAACAGCTTTATCCTGGTGTGGCTGTTACTACCAATTTTATCCATTTTGTCTCATTGTAAATCTTCGGTCTGAACTCAAAAATCTCCCACATGGGTTCAGATGACTTGAGATGTGATAACAGAAAAAGCCGCTGGATATGACTTACACTCACATCAGGTTTTGTCTTTCATTTCTCTCGTCTATAAATCTAATAAAGATAAATGTAATAAAGGCTGATCCTGCAAAGCCTCTATCCACCACAGCTCCTGCTCCCCTATTAGATCTACAATACATCAAGGTGATTTGTGTCCACACATGCATTTGCAGATTGTTCAGTTTGTGTGATAGACCTTTGCAATATATAGATCTGTGGTGTGATTACACTGTTGGAACTGGTGATGAGGATATAACAACCTTACCTTTCAAGTCATCACTGAATTGACATCAGTCAGTTGGAGAGTTGCATGTCACATGTTCATATCACGGTGACCATTACACTTCAAGTAGAAGCGACCTCGCTGCATGAAATTGAAGTGATATGATTGATTTATTCGATGCTGGAGCAGGTCCTGGCAGAGTGCACTGCAGGGTACCCCAGCGAGGAGTCTGGAGTCAAATGGAGTGGAGGTGGTGGAAAGTGGTGAGATCATTGACTGATAGTGTGTCTTCTTGTGAGACGATGAGGATGGACATTGAGGCGGAGCTCCATGTTTTAATAACCACTTGTACACAGAGATACCGGAAAAAAGGCGAGATTGTGATCCCTCTTTATTTCCATAATTGACTGATTTATGGTAAATACCAATGGGGTAACAGAGGTGACACAGACTGGGATTTTCCACAGCGGACCTGCATTCCGGAAACAAAGGGGCGGTGATGTGGCATGGTGTGTAGTCCATGTATTTAGGCACTAACAGATGCCCCCACTTGATTCACACCGCAGCTGAAAAAGGCATGTAGCTGCGGCACCTGCCATTTGCCATTTTCAGCTGTGGCATGAAGCCATGACACCTGGGCTGCCACAGAATCCAAGCCAGTTCCTTCATGTGCATTGTATACACTGCTTCCCAGGTGTGGGGGCCGCCGTCATCAAAACATCACACCTTGGTTGCAGAACGAGAGGTGCTCTTTTTATATAGCATTCCGGAATCATGGTTCCACCTCTGTTCTTAACTCCAGAGGTGTTACAAAGTTAGGGCTGGGACCAAATGATGCCACTATTTCGTTTACACAGATGTCGAATAAAGGTGAAATATTCTTGTAACAGAAATGCTGTTTAAAAGGGGCTAATGAAACAGCATATAATAGTTGGCCGGAATGCATGCAGTGATTGGATGACAGGGTCGAAGCCGTAGGCAGTAAAACACAGTGCTAATCTCTGAATAACAGTAAACTTTCAATGTGATACATTAGTCTGCATGATGATAAACTTTGAAAATTCCCCAACTTTAGATGGTGCTGTCATACCTGCAGGCTTCAGACTGTTTAAATCACCCCATACTGCATTTTCCCTTTGGAACGGTGTGTTTGTGTTGAGAGAGAACACAGCCTGACCTCAGTCTGACCCAACTGCCAAGTGTACTCTGTGAGTTTCAGCTAAACATCTTTTGAAGCTAGATATTTTTTGTGTTCTGGGATATGACACAGCTTGCATAATGTAGCAGTGAGCCATTATACTATGTTACGCTGCATAGCACTGTTTGGCTCGCAGACACATGTATTAGTCTTGATCTACATCTTCCTGTTTTACTTTTTCGTTTGGTCTTTCATTGTTTATAGAGATGCACCTGCCTGGATTTTCTCAGTGTCTCAGTAAGGTTATTAAGGACATCGTCATCCTGGAATGTGTTACCCCTGTATTTGATACAATACTTTATAAAATATTGGTGTGGGCAGATGTTAGCACCAGGAGTGGCTGATGGGAAAAAAAATTGTTCCAAATATAAAACTCACTCCCACCTTAAACATAGTTTGATGTTCAGTTCCATGTTTGTTGTTAATTACATTGACTTTTACACCCAGTATTTCAGATTTATTGAAGGTAGAAATATAGGTATAGTATAGGTTGAAATGGGTTTAAGTTCTGAAGTTGTATAGTTTTTAATAAACTGAAAGGCACATATTTGATACTAATGTGTTTTCATTGTTAAAAATCCTAAGGTGAAAGGGTAGGGATGGTATTTATCAATCAGTTATTGGCTCCATACTAATGTTATCATATTACTAAGTAGTAATATTTTAATATTTCCCAACTATGAAGCACAAGATTTGGCTCGTATAGCATGCAAAACAAAAATTGAAATAAATTAAAGTGTCAGAAGTTTTGTTTGTCACAGAGGATTTTAAAACTGAAGGTACATTACTGAAACAATTACCTGAAGTTAGTTTGACAAGTTCAGAAAAGCAGCAACGAAAGTACATAAGCATGTACTGTGCTAGTGAAATAAAAGTCGATAAATGCCAGAGGTTCAGAGAGTATTCATCATTTTCAAATTCAGACAGAATGACGGAGCTGTTTTTTTGCTCAGAAACAAACAAGGCTGCGCAGAGTGCACATAAGCCTAAACAGCTGAGGTGGCAGCATTGCCAAAAGCCAAGGACTGTGCTACCATGTTCAACCAAGCTTGTCCAAAGGCAGCTGCTTTCTGCAAAACACAATGAGGAAACTGATGGCGACTGTTCTTCAGTGAGGTTTATCCTTACAGGCATGTTTCTACTTGAGTCTGGTGACAAGGACAAAACATAGGGATTCATCATCAGGAGAATAATGATGTCTGTCCGTGTTATGATTCAACATATATGTGAACATGCAAGATGTATTGGCCTTTCAACCCAGGCAGAAATATGCTAGTATGTCAGATTATTATTATTTTTTATTGGCAATGCTGTTTACAAAGGTTAATATTTACTCCTGTACAAACCAGAGGCTTGTTTGGGGATTTTAAACTATTCTTAATCACCAGAACATGAGGAATATGTCAGCCCTTAACTCATAAAGACCCAAACATCCACCACTGACGAAAAGAATTTACTGCTAATACCTGCTGATCCATTAATTCTAAGCTCTGTAGTTGCAGTGGAAACACCGTCATCTTCTACAACATTTATTTAACAGTAGAACCCATTGAATTAGATCAATGACAGTGGATGGAGACACTTGTTTTAACATTCATTATTGGTATTTTTGCTGAAAGAGTCACTTTTTTGTCAGTTTTCTCTGTTTCTGATATAATAGCTTTCAACTTTCCTCTTGAGCTTGTATGAACAACAGTAAGTTAAATGTACAAAAATAAATGATTTTCACTGAAGAAATGCAAAATAAAGAGGATAATATTACAATAAGTGGTGATAAATTACTTTAGAAAGGTTAAACATAGGACAAATTCATTTGGGAACTGACACAAGAGAAGCTCTGACTTCTTTTTCGGTTAAATTCTACTACAGGTAGTCCTCAGGTTACCTCAACTTACGTTATTTCGACTTTATGATGCAGGAGTCTCGTCTGCTATTACTGTACGTACGTACTGTAAACTGTATGTACATTAAGTAAAGTATCTTATTTTTTTTACTTTATTTTATTAATACGAAGTGTAATACATGTATTTGGATAGTTATTTAGATATTTAGGGGTACTAAAGGGTTACGCAGACATTCAGGTTACGTCAATAGCGAAGGAAGAAGAAGAGAAGAAGACTACTGTACTTTATTCAACATAAACATGAAAATATGAGTAAAATTGAGCCTAAACCTAAACATCAGAACAAAAGAAACCCAAACTAAATGTACATCATGACTGACCCCTCCCTCCCAGTTTCGCCCTGGTGTACAGTGTGTGTCTTTGCATGCAGGTATTTGTGTCACCAGACGTGGCTACTCCAGCTCTGACTGCTGTTACCTCCTCTTCACCTCCTCCTGTCTTGTTAGAGTCGGCAGCACCTCCGGTAAAAGCCAAACCTCATGCTCTCACTTGCACATAACATCAAGCATTTATGGCCAATGCCGTCAGAAGATATGACAATGCATGTGTCACATATTTAAAGCATCTTCCTCTTCTTCTCCATGTTAGGATCTTTGAAGGACTTTTTTCCCTAATGACTCAGACTGTAGATCCTAACTGTGCGTTGGATGTAAACAAAGCTTAATGCTTTTACATTAGACATTTTTAGAGACTCTGGCTCAATCCCAATTCACCCCTTAGCCCTCCCTCTTACACCTACCCCTTGTAATGAAGTGGCAAGGGTTACAGGTTGAAACATTCCCCTATGAAATGGGACAACCCTTCCAGAACTATCACATCATCAGTGGTCATAATGACTCTATTAACAGATGCGGCAACTTCTATTAACTATTGTATAACACATTAAAACAGCATCAAACCAATTAGACCAAACAATTAAGTTGTTTATGAAGAAAATACATACATTTGTGTGTTTGTTTCAACACTGCTGCACTTTTTTTTGCTGTGCCATGTTGCGGATGATGCAAACAGAGTTATGGGAGGTTTCTCATACCCAAAAATCTATGTTATAAAGGGCAAACCAGCCCTCCCCCTTAGCCCTTACCCTCTGACTTACCAAGAATCAGGATACCCCTACTCCTTGAACGTGCAAAATGGAGGGTAAGGGGGAGGGCCAAGGGGTGAATTGGGATTCAGTCACTCTGTCCAGAAATGTCCAACACATGGTATTTAAGAAGTCTAAACAGCTACCTCATGATGGATTTCAACTGTGGGGAGAAAACACCAAATAGAGTCTTGCATTTCTAATCTCCTGGTTTCCACATCTAATAATTTTATATGCAGTAGTTTTACATCATAAATAATAATTACACAGTCAGTAGAGAATTGGCTGTGCACAGCATCTGCCTAAATACACAAGAAAGACCAGCTCACTGAGAGAAAGATTCATTGTTCCAATGTCTGGAGAATTTTCTGCTTTCTTTCTTTTTTTTTTTCTTTTTTGCAAGTAATTTTAAAATGCAGAACCTTCTGGGAAACTCTTACACTTACAAAAAAAAAAAAAAAAAAAAAAAAAATCCAGTTACATGAGCCAATAGCATTGTGTATTGACAAGAAAACTCTTCAGGGTCAACACAACACCTTTAAAAAAAGAGCTGCCAAACAGCAACCCCCATCAATACAGAAGATTTCCAATTCAATATCACAGTGTAGTTTGTGATTACAATAGCTGACTTTAGTCTTTGCAGCAGCACATGAAAACATCAGTACAGTTTTAAAATCAGGTCACACTTTGAGCGTCCCACAATAACAAAGCTATGATAGACAGCAACAAATAAACTCACCCTGTTTCTCCAGCAGATTTTATTTTCATTGTATAATGAATAGACATGAAAGGTAAGAAGAAGCCTATGGCCAAAGCTGGGTTTGTTGATATTGCTTTGACTGTGGCTATAATGGTAGTCATGGTGAAACATGGACGTACAGCGTCTGTACAGCATCGAAATGCTGCTGCCAAAGTTTTCTCAGGAACTTTGGTTCATATCCATTTTGGAAGACCTAGTTTTTATACCAGGGTTTTCTGTAGGCTTCTGGAGACTAATAATGAGACTAATGAGAATAATGAGACTAATACTCAGGAGTGGCTTATAGCTTGGGGAGTATGGTACATATAAAAATGGACAACTGAGGTCACAGTGACTTTAACCCTTGACCTTTGGCCACCTAAAAATAATTTTTCTGTCAAACTATTTTTCACATATTGTGCTATAATCCAAATGAGGTCTGAGTGGACAGACATACCTAACTAGAAATGCACCCCAGTCACATGTAAAACACTTAAGTATTATATGTTTTAGAACTGCTCTGTGCTAATGCACCATAGACACAACTGGTGTCAGATTCATAAATATGCCAAAGTCTGTCTGCAAGATTTGCAGTTTTGATATTGTGTAGGTGACTACATGGTGCATTATCAATCATTTTAAAACCAACTCTACTGAGATGAACAGGACATTTACAAAGGTTGGGAGCATGTAATAACTCTTAAACCTTGCCTTCAGCATGATATACGGTCATTAGAGGATGAAAGAAAAGCATGGCTTATCCTACGTCCTCTTGTGCGTTACACTGACCTCCACTTTGTCCTTCAACCTCATGGGCATCAAAAGCACCACGACACCCACCACGCCCCCATAGGATCACAAAATCCAGCGGCAGAGGCCTCAAAGAGCAGCCATCACTGTGTGTTGGTGAAATACATCTTCCATTAGGGAGACATCACAGTATCCTTGAGACCCCCCCACCCCCACTGTGGTAAATCTGTTTATCTCCTGCTGCCATGACATCTTGTAAATAAAGTATGTCTCGCTTAGAGAATGTTGAGCGGCTGTATATTATCACACGACACGGCTGGCATGGCAATTACCATTGGTCATTGTGGGATATGCCTCGCTCTGACTGTCCTGTCCTTGTTATGTTTGTTCAGATGAATCTGTGACACGAAAGAGGTTAGATCTTTATAATCTAAATTAAATTTAAGGTTGTGCATTTGATGGCCTCAACTCATGTCTGGAATAAAGGATTCGCCAGGTGTCTTACATGGTATACCAACACTAGAAAGATATTTGCAATATCATGTTGTACTGAATATTGTCATTGGAATGAAATGGGAATCATATTAGAAGTGTTGACTGAATAGAACAAAAATATAATCAAACAAGTGTTGCCAGGCACAACAAACCCCACCCTCTGCCGATATTTAGCCCATTATAAGTGAATGGGAAGATTTTACAAATTCATTTAAAAAAAAATTAACTTTCACCTACTGTTTCCAAAATGTGATGAGGCTCATTCTGGGTCACTGGCAATTTATAAACTCAATTTTGTATGAATTCAACCAATAGTTTTGCTGCTACAGACATGTGAAATTTTGACCATTATAAGTAAATGAGGAACAAAAATATTTTGAAAATTCCTAAAAATGTTTTACTTTAACCTACTTTTCCCAAAATATAATGGGCTCTATTCTGGGTAAGTAGCAATCTGTAAACCAAATTTGGTATGAATGATATGGTAATTGGTATGATAGTTTTGCTGCTACAGTGTTAACAAACAAAGAACCCAAAGCAAAAAAAATAAAATAAAAAATACCCTATAAACAACCTAATAAACAACTTATAATGTGTTACCAACAACTTGATAGGTACGCATCACTGTAATGGGTGGATGTTGATATGGCTGATAAAGGTTAAAAGTTACCTCGTTCAACTATCCACATAGAGAAATTTGGTCTCTGCATTTTACCTTTTCTAATACACACTACCTAACATTAGCATTAGCACATAGCAAACATTAGAAGCAGTGAGCTACTAACCCCAGATCTTCATTAGTACAAGGATCAAGGACACTGACAGGACATTTAACCTCTATGTACCTGTTTCTATATTTTAATTTTTCACTGATCCTAGTTCATAAAGTGGAGGCAAATACTAAGATAAGAAGAATCTGTACTTGTCTGAATGTATTATACATGTGGACATGGAACACACACTGAAAATGAACTTCTGCTTTAAACCAATCACAAGCAGAACATGCAGGAACACACCGCACACTGCAGATTAGAAGTCATGGGCTACCATGTCAGATGCCCAGGCAATAAATGGAAGGTTATGTGCCTTGCTCAAGGGCACATCAGCCAATAGTTTCTCTGCTAGTGTGGGAGAGAAATGAAACTGGTTCTCGCTTCTGCAACCATCTAGCCCACAATTGCCCCCACATTTATGTGTATTAGTGGTTAAATAACAACAAAAACAAATTGAAAGAGCTGAAAATTAGATTTGCATCGCATTAGCTATCCACTAAACTGTCATTTTAAATACTGGTAATGGGCAAAAATTTCAGGTGGTGGATTCCTTAAAAGTGAAATGAAAAGGATTTTATAGAAGGCATCTCTGCATCTCCACCAGTTGTGGGCCCCATGAAAGAACCCTTTCAGAAAATGTAATCATTTGTTGATCTGTTGGGTTAGGGTTAGGGGGGGGCGCTTTCAATGTCTGACTCCCAACTTCTATGCAGCATAGCTTACATGACATTTTCCACATCTTCTAGCCTGTATCCACTGGACCCCCTTCAGTGCTCTATGAGCCCCCCATAAATGCTGGGCCCCATGAATTTGTCATATTTCCCCCCTTCCCTTATCGACACCCTATCGTCTCTGTTACACCACAGCATGTTGGGACAGTTTTTTCTACTTATTTTTATCAAACGCTTACAGCCATGTTCTTATATGTTGTAGTAGTTGACTTTATTGTAAGTTCAGTCACGTATCATTGAATTCTGGAACATTACCGAGTGTTTCTGTGACTGTTTAGAAATAGTCTGCACTCAGATGGAAAACATGAAGTCACATATTCCCATACACCAATCAGACTTTTGCAATATTTCAAACAAAAGGTCGATGGTAAAAACTTCTGTTGCCAATCAAATCAGATCAGACCACATCCACAGAGCCCTGATGAACAGATTAGTGTTTAACTATTAAATATAATCACTGCAGATCCTCACAGTATTGGTATTGTTTACCCCTCAGCCCGGTCCATTCTTACTGGGTCTTCTAATTTGTTTGACCCATGAAATCAAAAGACAGAATCACAGATTATCTTGGGGATGAATAGGATTTGCCGTTTGCCTTTCTTTTTCCAGGCTCTGACATAAACTTTAGTTGCAGTGGAAATATCACATGAGCCGAGGGATGCTTTTCATTATAAAAAACATTAACTACAAAAGGTCGATCATTCACAAGACCTCGGTAGTAAAGAAGAAACAGGTTGGTTTATTATTCAAGACATGCATTCACTACCCTGTCATAGTTTTTTTTTTTTTTTAATAACAGATATTATAGCTGCTGCTGCACAGATCATGGGTTATTTACAGTAACTTTAAATGTTAAGACATTTGTGGGGCTAAGTACTCCCTAAAGGCAAACAATTATAGAAGTTTATTTGTTTGGCTTTGCTAATGATGTAAAGCCTTTCTCGACAAAGGCAGGGACATTAGAGAATAATTCAAATCAAAATAATGTATTCCAATGTCAACCTCATAATACACAGCCAGTGGAGCATTTATTCACTGATTTGTTGTAACTGAATTAATCCTAAATGAAGCACAGTTATACATATGTTTAGGTGTGTGTGTGTGTGTGTATGTGTGTGTGTGAGTGAGTGTGTGTGTGTGTGCAGTGGTGTAATCTCTCTCATGTGTGTATATTTTTATAGCTATTTTAAGGAAATGAATGTGTTTAATATTACAAATAAAAAATATATAATGCAAGGCTGGCAGGTCTGTAATTATTTTAGTACAACTTATTTTTATGTTGTCTCTTTAGAGTTCTGGAGACAGATGTATAAATACAACTATTATGTTCAAAGTTGGATAAGGACATAACCCAAATATGTATATCTAGGTATATATATATATATATATATGTAAATATACCTACAATTTAATCCACTTTATATCTTATGTGTGATCTTTTCACATATTTGATACACTTTGATACAAATTTAGCCAATTTGTTTTGTAAATTTATTCAATCTTTGATACATGTAAGACACACTGAATAGTCAAAGAATGCAATAATCATTACAGAATACTAACTTAATGTTTATTAGTGTCTTAAATGCATGCATTATTTGTTAAACAGTTACTGAATTCAAGTTTTCTCTTACCCTTTTTGCCTTAGTAGGTTTTTTTTTTTGTTTTTTTTTCATTAAAGGAGTGGTAATTTGCTTTTTTAAAAAATAGAACTATTCATTTTATACATTTTCCTGTGGTCTACATAATTTGTTAATGCTCTACTTGGGTCTGAGTTATTTATTAATTCAACTTCACAGCTCCATCTTCAAACCTATTTCTGAGTAATGACACCAGAAAGGTCATTTTCAGCACTGGCCCTTTAAATGCACATACCCCACTTTATGCCCCACCCCCACGTTGTTGTCCATAGTTTTGCAGGACCTGGAGGGTTCAAATTCAAATTCTATGAAGTGTTAGGGTCCAAATACACAAATAAATAAACCAAAGACTAATAAAAGTGGGTTTAGATAACCCTTTATCTTAATATTTATTAGTGTCTTAAAAGCACTGTACTGTATGTCCCAAAAAATTACCATCAGAATTTCCACAATGATAGCTTCCAAAAATAATTCAACAATCTAAATACTAGTTCAGGGTATGAAACTATAACTTGTTACCAACATCTTACAGAAAACCTTATTTAACTTGTTTCAGTGATCAAATGTCATGGGTTCAATCTATCCAAGTTTGGCACTTGGATGCTCTTGGTATCTATTGTATATGAATTAACATATGGAAATGTTTTGCTCCCAACTGACAGGGAAACTAACAAATGAATTCAAATTCTGTGCATAACATTATATCAGTGCTGTGTCCTCATGTGAGGTTTTGTTGATAATTTAATATCTTTCTTTAATCATTCATTTTCTCCTTCTTACCAACATTTGCAAAACTCAGAAATCTGCTTCTTTTTTGATGTAATTCATTATTAATTTCATTGGTTGAAAATGAAAAGAAACAAACAAATACTTTTTCAAAACAGATATCTTTTGAGCAAGAACACTGCAAGATGTAGCTAATAAGTTATAGTATTAAGCCCTGACATTGAATTTTGATCGATTCATTATTTTTAAAGTTATCATTGCTGAAAGTATTAAACCATTACTGAATTTCCCTTTTCATATCGCTTACCCTGTTTGCCGCTGTCACATCTTCACTTTTTACTTTAATTAGCAGATTTAATTTATACCACAGTCTGTAAGTTTAACATTAAAAAGTTGTTAATAAGACGCAAATGCGAAACATCTCCAGTTGCGCGGCATTTCAATAGCATGGGACACGATATATGCAGCCAAGGCCTGGAATGGGTAAACCAACACAGGAGAGGGGGCGATAGGGAGCACACTTTATTACAGAGAGAAGCATTCTGGATTTTCGTGCTCCAGACGGTGCACCCTAGTGGCCTGAATGAGGAACTGGAACTCAGTAGTTTCCTTTGAGTTGGTTCTACATGCATTAACATATGGGTTTTGTATGGGGTTGGTTTATTTTAACATTGGTATCATTTTTGCTTTATTGTCACATCTTTATTGTCACATTTTTCTTTATTGTCACATTCAATGTATATAGCTCACTTTGTTCACTGATTATGTGGCAATTAGCTGACGTCGGGACTGGTCTTTTTAAAAACCACCCTACCCACATCCTCTGTAAGACGCTGAAGAAGGCTCTCTGGGCTGAAACGTCTGTCTTGTCTGTGTCATGCTAATCCAGTAAATGAAACAAAAACTACAGTCGAGAATGCGTTTTTTTTTCATTACACATGTATTGTCTCAGTTGTCCGTACCCGAAGATTTTTTTAGAAACCTGTTGGAGTTGAGCGCACTTCCTGTTAAAAACCTGTAACATTAAAAAGGCAACATTTCTATATTGGCCATTTTTTCCCGCTAGCGGGGGTTGACCGGGCAGTGATAGATTCACATGTTGGTTTGGCACAGGTTTTTACGTCGGATGCCCTTCCTGACACAACCCTCTGTATTTATCCAGGCTTGAGACCGGCACAATGAGACACTGCCCCCATGCGGCTACAGGTATAGGGATATATAGTGTAAAGGGTCTCCACCTGGGTCTCGAACTGGCAACCTTCCACACCAAAGCCAGTGAAACCACTAAGCTACCCAGTTGCTCTGTTAGTTTAATATTGTGGTTCCTGAACATGTTTCACTGTTTTATGAAAGTCACCACAATGTGTTCAGTGGCATGACAATGAATTTTCAAACAAAAATACAGATGAAAAAGTGATGGTTGTCAAAACTGATGATATCAAGTACATTACGGAAATAAAAACAATTTTCTTCAAATGTGGAACTAAAACCTGCGAGTGTGAATCAACAATGACAGGAGGTCATAAAGTCTTTTTACTCAACGACATTTCAGTCTTACACATTCATCTTTAAAACCCCCCAACTTTAAATATTGAAAATACCTTTTAAAAATGCAACACGTATTTAAACATTGAAGCAGTTCTTTTTGACCTTTTTGTCATCTCACATCTTCCAATAAGCAGTGTGTTTCATAAGTCTGTCAGTTAACAGCTCCGCCAAACAGTTTAAACCTTTAAACTCCACATATTTTTGTTTCATTTTCTAAGTATTGAAATTATCCAATATCTTACAAAATAAATCACAGATTAGAGAAAAGCCAACAAAGTCAAAATTGGAGTCAGAAGTTTTGTTGCTACTTGGTAGACTTTACTTTGATTTAAGACTTTTAGGTTCTATTTACTGCAGTATTAGAACTTATGCGGAGGTTAATGATGTTAACCCTATTTCCACCACTTTGAGCAAAGAACAGCCTGTAAAATGTTCCATTAGAATCAATAACATTTAAAGAGTCTCTCAAATGAACAGGTTCTATAATACAGAAGAACGTGCCTCTAGTACAATCCAACTGTTTTGACTTTTAAGAAGTTTTATGACCTGTTCTTGTGAGATTTGTGTAGGAAACAAAAGGCATTCAGTTCAGTAAAAACATTACCAGCTTGTTTGTTTTAACCTACGACAACTTAAAGGCCCAATCATCCACTGGCAACCAAAATGATCTACTGATTTAAAATGTTTCATGCTTTCTGAACCATTAATTGCATTAATACATTGGTGTAAAATGCTATTTGTTGCCTTTTCATGATCATCAGATATGACCCATTTGGACGTTCAGAGGTTTCGTTGTTACCGTGGAAACACCATAATTTCTACATTGATTCACCAGTAAAACCCATGGAGTTTGAAAAATGACAGTGGATGGAGGCACTTGTTTTTACGTTCACTTATTGATATCTTTGCTGAAAAAGGCTTTTTTTTTGTCAGTTTTCTCTGATATAGTAACCCTCAACTTTACTCTGAGCTTTTATAAACATTTACATGATCAATAATTAAATATAAGAAAATAAGGGATTTTTTTTAAACTAAAAAACAAAACACAAAATAAAGAAGACAATATTGCAAGAAATGGTGATAAATCACTTTAGAAAGGTTAAATAGAGAGAACGGCCAGAAAGTATCAGTGGTTTTATTGCTAAAACATGTTCATGTTACAACCACTAGCCTCCATTCAAAACAATGTGAGTGTATTTATAAATGTACTTATATTTACCACTGAAACACTTGTACCAACCTTCATCAGGTCGTACTCTTGCTAAGGGCTCTTGATGACATTTCAGGCTTTTTTCCACAGCCAGGCAGGTTTGCAGCTGCTCCAGAAGTTTCCAGTTTCATTAGAATTCTCCCAATGGTGTCCTGCGGATTGTTGCATTTTGGAAACCTTCTTATACCCAAACGTTTGTCAGGTGTGGTGAAATATTCTCCTCTCTCAGTTCATGTGGAAGCTCAAATGAAGGATCATTATAGAGTTCCCAAAGGCTTAATTATGTTTCCACTTTAGGCCATAACAAACTGTCACAAAGCTTTAAAAACAACACTATCATACAGAAGTTGAACAATAGTGACATGGCTATCTTAACAAAATACGCTGTTACACACAGATACTACATCATGTTGGGGCCATGTGATTAATTGATTTTAAATTGAAATCAGATTTTTTAATAAAGGCTATTTCTAAAAGAGGGAAATCATCCCACTTGTGTATCTGGGCTGAGTACGTCCAGGCAACTATAGGCTCCTCCTCCTTCTAACTGTGAGAGCAGTTTTTTTTTTTTAACAGAAGTCTATGCAATGACCACATCCTGCTTTGATACCAAGGCATGGAACGTGAGTCCAGGAGTTTCACATTTTTCCATATTTTGATGTGATACACCGCACATTAGAGTGTTGTTAGTCAAAGGTTGAGTGGCTGAATGGACATACTGAATGGATGTAACAACAAGATAGTTCTTGCCTCCAAAAACTAAAATAAAAGCATTGTTGGCTTTGTACTGACATAGATTTTTATACACTGCACCCCCCTCCCACAAAATCACTTCAAATACCCTTCATACATATGAGACCAACTCTAACGAGCTTCAGATTTCCACAACTTCTGCCCTTTGTCCCTTCCACTCTTTTGGGCCGCACTCCCACTGACCAACCCCATGATGAATGTTTGTACTCACTCATTGTTGAACAATTGCTAACAGCATCTGGCTATATGTTAGTCTCTAGCAGTGCTCAGCTGACATGACATCATTCACAACTCTCCTAATGGCTTGTTCCGCTCTTCATCTGGGAGATTCATGAGTCACTGGGGCAAAACATTCCTCCATATTCACTAAAAAGACAAATGAATGATTCAAAACAGAGTAACTTCACTACAATACACACACACACAAATGAATATAATAGTGTATGAGTGGGCTTTCACTGAAGAGCGTTTGGACAAAAAGTGAGAAAACCACCAAGTAGTCAGTGTCCAGGCCCACGATTCTGTAAAATATCACCAAATGAAGGTATGAACTTCACTTCAACATCAATCACTCAACATTTCTGAGGTCGAACATAACAGGGATTTCTGAAAATGGCCATCATTGAATTTGGACAACGGCACAAAGCTCTTGCCTCCTTTTCGTAGCGCTGTAGGTGTGGGTCGATTCATTTCACAGCTGTCATTCTGTCCTTTTCCCTCCTCGCAGTGAGAAGCCTCGAGGGTAAGCTACAACCTTGAGCCACTTTGGAGAGTTGAAGACTTTGTCTATCACCTTCAAACTCCACCTCCCACCACAGTCATATACGGGGGTACGGATGCCCTTAGCCCTCCTTACTCCATGGAGGCCCCAGGGATGGAATAACAAGCTGGGGAGTTGTTAGGAGGTAGGGTGATGTATTTCTAAGTGGTCTGCGAGGGTGTGCAGGTCACTCTGTTCACACGACTGATATTGATCACTATCATTGTGTTGCTTCTGTGCAGAGCTCATATGCCCACATGGGTATTATACATGGCTGCGATATACATGTGGTGACAATCTGTGGAAATGGGCGGACTCCTGTGTATCTGTATCATTTACTCAGACAAATTCCAGTAGTTGTAATGGTTACTTGCAGCCCCAGAGTTTTGAAAAGGACAATAATGAATGGATAATGATGATCACAAGCCCTTGGCACAAACTTTCTAAGGGACACTACTTTGGGTGTAGCACTATGTCTTTGCCCGTCCTGTTCGGTTCGGGACGTTTGTTGCAGGACGTCTCCATTCTACATGTCCTGTAACCCAAACAACATCTGTTAAAACAGTCCTTGCATGTCCAAAAAGAGCAAAGTGCGAGTTCACACAGAAGAGTTGGCTGTTGTCCAGTTGTTGTCTCTCTGTGTTAGCACCGTTACCCATATTAGCAAAGGATGATCTGAATGAGGCACATTATGGACTCACTATGGAGTCAAAGCCATCGTCGGCACTATATGGGTGATTATAGTTAGACACAAAACCACATTATGTTTTAAATGTTTGGAAAAATACAATACAGAGCAGACAACATAATGTAGGGATCAACCAAAATGCTTTTTTTCAGGCTCAATATGATACAGATTATTAGGGTTTTGTTTTTAAATCAAACATTTTCGTTCATTAAAAGGAAAGATACAGTACATGTTCAACTAAGGACAACTTTTTTCTTTACGGAAAACAAATGTCAAACTCCCAACAAACAAACAAAACAAAAAAAAACAAAAAACAAGGACCATTGATTTACTGCCTTCAGAACATCACATGATACAGTAAATAATGAGCTGGGTGTTGGGTTAGTTTACAGATGTCAGAGAGTTTTTAAGTTGTGTGTCAGTCATAAAGGGGTCCCATATTTAGTCAAATTTCCTATCAGAGATGTAAAAACCAAGACAAGACATGAGGTCCTCCAACCATTGAGCATGAGCGGGCGGGACAGCATCTTTTCATCGGGTTTCATCGGCAGCTGCATGAGTTAGAGAAAGAAACATTGAAATGAATTTACTTCAGACATCAGACGAGGGTGAAAAAATAAAAATAACCATAAAGATGTGAATGTCATCTCTAATAATCTGTCACTGACAATAACTGGGATTACCCTGAACACTGTCACTGTAAAGTATTGATCCTCCACTGGCCTCCATAGCAGCTCCAATCAGCAATCATCCTCTACAATCACTGATGTAAGACTGTGACTTGTTCTGTTTAAAGTCTGAAAAACTTTCACCCAAAACCACAAGAGCATAGAAGATGCCACATGTCAGGTCACATGACACATTTGACTAATAAGACAGTGGCGTACCCTTATAGACAGGCCACCAATTAAAGGATAACACATCAAATATCCTGGATCAAATGCTCGCTCCCAAAACAACTCCATTGATTTTACTAGACTATGAACTCGACATGAGTACCCATGATGCTTTGCAGTATTCCTCATTGGTTTGAAATGAAATAGCAGTGCGGCGGTATTACAGGATGTACTGTGCTTCAAAGGATGTTGTTTTCACTGTGTGATGTTCAACCAGGTTTGGCAGCTAAAGTGCAAATGTCCACACTCAGCAACGGCGTCATTACAGACGGGGTCATGATACGTTAAACAAACACAAAGCAGGAAAAACGTTTGGACAGTCACACCTCGGAGGCATTCATGTTGTTGTGACTCTGCATTCACACAAAAAGTGAGAGAAGTAGCAAGAAAAAAAAAAACAAAAAACCTTTACAGACATTCCCAGTCCCTGTTTGTTCTTACACCTCTATACACCTGCCAAACTATTGTGTGAAACTAAGCGGCGGTTTTGGGATTAGTTTTTTTGTGAATGTTAAAAAATCTGTTGAGATAGTTTCACAATTCTGCAATTGAAACATTTGAGAGGTTTGTATTGTCACAGATACAGTGTTTAATAAATAAGCTGTTTTCCGCTGCTGCCATAATTCAACAGTATTTCTGTTTACCTAAATATATTATGTTTCTATAATGGTTAATCCACCAGTATATACAAGATCTTTTCATCAAAACCATAACTTTAATAATGAACAATAATTATATATAATTATTGTTCATTCATACATAACTCAATGTTGTCCAAATGCAGCAACAAATTACTATTTTTTTTCCAATGAAGTTGCACAATTACAGTTATTATCTTGCATTTTTGTGTAAAACTACATTAAAGCAATGGCAGCAAGACTTGATAACTTAGTGGTTTACACTGCTGACTTTGGTGTGCAAAGTTGCCAGTTTGAATCCCAGGTGGGCCCTTGGGCATGGCCCTTTATGCTATACATACCTATACCTTGAGAGGCACTTTGGATAAAAGTGTCAGCCAAATGTTATGTAATAAATCAAGAATGTAAACTGTTATCTGCTCCAAAGATGGTCACACAATATTGACATTATTTGTCAACAAGGACTATTTTGTTATTACAGTGAGTCATTTTCGTGATGAACAGCAATAAAATTATCCATTTGAAACATGTTTTTTGATAAACTATAAATTTATTTATGTTTTCTTGTTTTAATGACAGGTGGTCTAATATATTTGTTAAGCATCGTAATCAAACCAGTGCTTTGGCTTTGCTGAATATTCATTATGGATTGTTGAACTTTATATAATAAATGTTCATGTCATACCTGCTTATAATTATGTGTTTAGGTACTTCATATAACCTGATAAACCACGCGTTGCATATATAAAGTGTACAGAACATTCTCAACCACCAGAACAATAACGATTTATCTGAACTGGAACACTGATGAAAATATTGGACCCTGAAGCTGAAAATTTAGAATTCCAATTTTGAAAAAGAAAAAAAGTTGAATAAGTTGTAAAAACACACCTTTATTATGTGTAAATGGAAATTTGGAGATTACAAAGTAACATATTTGTTTTGTTTTTGAATCTATTTTGTTCACAAAATTTGTGTAATATGAAAAATAGCCAAATAAAAAGGAAGAAATAATTATGAAAACAACTTTTCTTTGAGTAAAATTGTTGTTGTTTTTTTTTACTTTGCTTTGAAGAAATTTTAAACTGACATGAAATGAGAATAAATAATGTATACGCCACAAAGAAAATTCTAACCAATAGAAACTCAGAAAAGAGGTGGGTAGGATGCCTTCAGGGACCTACCAGAGGCTCTGTAAATCTTGAAAGTCACCGCAGATAAAACATCTTTGAACAAAACAATGTGAACTATTATATAAATTATCTCTATACACATTTTTGGGCATATATTAATAGAAAAGCATGGTGCTGCGCTGCACGGATACTGATTTCTAGAGGTTAAAATCTAGAAAACAACCACTGAATTATTATTTGTTTACAAAATTGGGATCCTGTACAGCAACCTGGTCATTACA
Source organism: Maxillicosta whitleyi (assembly GCA_029822895.1). NCBI lineage: Eukaryota > Metazoa > Chordata > Actinopteri > Perciformes > Neosebastidae > Maxillicosta > Maxillicosta whitleyi. The sequence continues at coordinate 1,368 of JAPSES010086482.1, read as the reverse complement.
GCCTAATTCACCTCAACACAGTGGATGCAGGGCTTACATAAAATACAGCATCTTTTCCAAATACTGTTTTTTTTTAACATTTTTTTTTTCCTTCCAAGAGCTTGGAACACGGCAAAGCTGAAGTATTGTAATCAGCTCCAGTTTCTATCAAGGTAGACGTGTTGCTGGAGACAATTGGCAGAAAAACAAAGGCAGTCAAAAATTGTTAAATGAAAGGAAACGGTAATGAATGATACTTATCTACAAGCCAACACGACTAAATGAAATTCACCTACTGACGAGCCTGCATCTGGTGGGTCGCTCTTTGCATATTTTAGACTGAATTTATAAAACTGCTCAAATCCAGCGCAGGGTATAGACTGATCTTTACAGAAATGCTTCTTCTAATCAAGTGCCAAAGTTTCTATAGCGCCGCAGAAAGCAGGAGCTATCTCATGAAGTTGCTTAAGATGAAAATTTAATGATCTCTAGCAAGAAATTGGGCCACTGCAGCAGCAAATAGTCACAGTGGGCCCCACATAGGAGGGAAAAAAATGCACACTCCTCACATACAGTCATTTATACATGTTTCCCACCCACATACACGCACCTCCATCAGCTCACAGATCAATATTCATGACAGCCCACAGCAAAAGTGTGTAGTCTGCCGTGTTCATATTAACATGTGTGAACTCAAACACCCCTGAACCATGTTTTACTCTTTAATCACGCAGTTACTGTGCACCATGAGGATTCAGATGTACTCAGAAAGAATATGCCATGAGCTATAACAACATGTGATCCTATGAGTCTGCAAACTCACAAATTTCTCTGCACACCTCTGCTAACAATCACCAACACAGTGATGATCAGTCAATACAGTTAGTTACGATTCAGGCCTGAAAACAGTGTGAAAACTGGTGACATACCTGAGACAGACAGTTTAGGAATGTTTTGTTACTCACACCTGTACAGGTTTATGTGAAATTCAGATAATTTAGTTAAAGGCAAAGTATGTAACATTGTCCTTCATAAACAAAAACAAAAGAACGTACAGCAAGTGGTCCCAGGCACAACAAACCCTGCCTCTTGCACATGTTGTAGCTTATTTTGGCATCTATACATGTGCCAAGTTTGAAGTAAATTATGTTTTTATAGATATTTGAAATTCCGGCCATTAGAAGTAAGTGGGAGGAAAAAAAGATTTGAAAAATTCATTAAAAAAATGTTTAACTTTGACCTACTTTTCCCAGAAATGTGATTAGATCTATTCTGAATCACTGACAAAATATAAACCCAGTTTGGTATGAATTCAACCAATAGTTTTGCCGTTAAAGTATTAACAAATAAATAAAACAATTAACAAATAAACCAAAAACACTACCCATT
>JAPSES010086473.1:0-23538 GCA_029822895.1 Maxillicosta whitleyi | reverse complement strand
GCTGTGGTAATAATAACAAATGTCCACCAGATGGCGACTCATGTTTTCTCATATAGTCCATGGACTTAAGAATCTTATGCTGTCCAAATAAATGAGGGACTAATATTTATCGTGGGGGGGATGTTGCACTTGGCGGAGGTCTGCGCTCTACTGAGTGCCATTCTAGTGTTTTACTTTATTTTATTAATATGAAGTATGATACACATATTTGGATAGTTATTTACAGATTTAGGGGGTATTTAGGGGTACTAAAGGGTTAATTCCGACTTACACAGAAATTGGGGTTATGTCGACAGCGTAGGAATGGAACTCGTTCATAACCCGAGGACTACCTGTATTGCTAAAAATCCCCTTCATAACCCGATTGCAACCAATTAATTAAACGCTCTGACACAAAAATTTAAAGTTTAATCACCTGTGGAATGGACAGGACGGCAAAAACAGCATCCAATCATTTTGAGCATCCACTCAAAATGATTGAACGGTGATATGTCTATCACTAACTAACTGCAATTTGTTCCTGCCCTTTTGCCCATTCCGCACGTACCCCTATTCGTGCATGAATCACACATTGATAGAAGCTCGGAGTTCCTACCGAGGAAACTGTACCATAATTTAGATAACTATATTAGCTAGCATACACAGTCAAAATAGATAGACACTCGGAAAGGTTGCTACAACAGGTCATAACGCAAAATTGTGTTAGAGAAGGAAGGCTAGTGCCAAGACAAAAGGCTTTAGAAGAGGAGAGTGAACGTTGGTGTGGTATATGAGCGGTGGTACCAGTAGGGGACCGGAAAGGGCTGCAAAGGGAAAGCTAAGAGAACATTATGTATTCATTGGTTTCTGGTATTATGTTGTAATTTTAATAAGTATCCAACCGGTTAGAGGATAATAGAGGATAAAACAAACTGTAGTAGCTGCTAGCCTGACACCAGTCTGATGGTAATCAGCTGTTCTTACTAACCCCAGATGACTTGGAACACATATCAAAATAACGAGTGAAAAGTCCAATTTCTAAACTCATAAACTGACATTTATAACATGAAACAATAATCATATTTATTGTTTAGGTTCATGATGATGTTGTCAAGTATTTAATTACCTGTCAATGAATGAGCGATGAGAAAAGGTTAGTAAAGGTTAGCATACTGAAGCTGCGCAGCGCTCGTGAATGTGAATCTTTGGACACAAGCATTGCGTGTTCTGGTAGTCTGGAGGCGTGGCTTCAGGGAAGTCTGAAAAAAGGGGTTGGGACTATTGAATTGTGTCTTGTATCAGGGTGTCTGCAGGGTTAAGTCAGTCAAATTTAAGATTTTTTAAGACCTTTTTATGATCATTATGATTTATATTTATGACCTACACAAACTACGAAAAATAACTTTCTCTTCGTGCCGGTTTCTGTGAAAGTCCTTCCTTCAGTCTGTTTCCTGTACTGCCGCATTATGGACCTCGTAGTTCTGTAACACCATGTTACCACCCAGATTTCCTCAGACAGAACTACAGGCGAAATCAGTGACATATACTAATATATAATGAGTCACTGGGCGAAGCGAATGAATCTCGCTACCGGCGTATTTTCTTGGTAGCACCAATAAATGAACGATCACATCAATTTAAGACTTGGCTGAATGTAACTTATGACCTTAAATGGAAAATCCAAATGTTTTTATGACTTTTCATGGCCTAAAATTCGTATCATTAAATTTAAGACTTTTTATGACTCCGTGGAAACCCTGTGTATCTTGCTTGAGCCTTTTTTCTAACATCTCAAACCCTACCTTTAACACCTGGATATTCTTAGGGCGAAGACACACCGACCTGGTTTGCGAGGGTCGTTTATCGTAGGGAAGTCTGACATGAGTCTGTTTGGTTTGAATTGAATCGTCATCGAATATTGCGTGCAGTCGTTAATGCCGTCACCATTCTTTTCGGTCGATTCGACATGTGTAATCGGCCGCTACGCTGTTGTTCAGTCTGATTGGTGGAGCGATAGCCTGAGGTTTGCAAATGTAAAAATTGTAATACTTTAATATTGGGAATTGACCCCAGGTATAAAACCTCTACTTTGGTACAGACTAATGGGGATCCTTAAATAACAAAACAGCCCTTGACTGGCAAATCATTGGACGAGAAAACCGGAATCCTTCTTCCACAAGAAAAATCCAGAGAGCTGACAACACCAGTATCTACTTATTACTAGCCATCCGAGTATAACAACAATCCTTCTTGACAACTTGACACTCTCTGCTGACAATAATGACTGACGACAGCGAGCTCTATGTTTTGGTCTAAAGACATGTTCCGTCATTTCCAGTTTTCGTTTTTTTTTAAGGACACAATACAGATTAGTGCTGCCTGCTCTTATGGAGATATTACATCTCACACAAGCAGCGAAGAGACACTCAAGTCGGTAGTCAATTTGGTGCCTCTTCACCTTTATACACACATTTGCAGTTAAATTCATGTTATAGTTCTTATTTATTCTATCGTAATTGGATTTTTATAAAGTAAAGTTTTACCATATCTATTTATGTATTAACCCTTATGTACTAGTCGGGTCAAATTTGACCTGTTTTGACATTCAACAGTTGTAAAAATACCCTAAACATCGTTGTTTTATCCTGAAATTTGATGACTTTTCCTAACAAAAATTTAAATATTTTAAAATGTTAGACTTTTATACAGATGCTACAGATTTTTGGACACTGAGGCTGGTTCAGGTCAATTTTGTATATGAATCATAATGGTTTTTATGTGTGATAGTAGATGTTTTTTTCCAAAACCGAGTTTGTAAAACTTAAAAAAAAAAATGCTCTTCCTGCTTTTTCAATCATTATATTTATATATTACATGTATTTATTAATGTGGAATAGTCTATTTACACATTCTACATAAATCTGTAGTTCAACTTTTGGTATAAAGACCTTTTCCAGTCCTATGTTCAGAAGGTTCTATGTTCAGAAGTGCAGTAATATATCAATTTTGTAGTGATATCAAGATTGCGAAATCAATCAGTTTGTGACTTTTTCGTTAACAGAGGAGTTTGTAAAAGTAAAAGTAAAAGTAACCCTAACCTTCTGAACATAGGACCTTCTGAACATAGAACCTTCTGAACATAGGGACGGATCCTAAAAACCTACTATGAGGGAATTCTTGGTTTGGGTCAAATTCACCCCAAACCAATCTGTGAAGGTTTGAGAAATGAACAGTTTGTAAAGGGTTAAAATCTAGTTTGACAAAGAAAATACATATAAACATTGTTACATTAACAGACACAATGTATATAGAAGTTGTAGTAAGAGTAGCTATTTTGACCATGTCCCTGGTTAGTCTTTTAAAATAACATTATGCTGTGTGATTAGCATAACGATGACATGACAACTGAAGAATACAAATATTATGACACTTATATTACAGAGCATTAAGTGATAATGAGTAATGACATTGGTGCATCCAGACCAAGACTGAACAAAACGATGCATTAAAGCTGTTTCTGCTCAGTCCAACAGATGGGCCCTATGTCTGGATGCAGGGTTTACATCCATTTTCAATGCTTTTTTCATTAATATAGATTACATTTCTGTTTTAAAGAAGTGCTTAGTTCTGATACGGTAGCCTCCTGTGTTATTGTGTCACTTTTAATGATGTATTTTATGATTACATGGGTCCTCACGCAGCTCGATTCAGGGATGATAGGAAAACACTTTCAGTTAGACAAAGCCTCATTGAAATGCCCATAAAAAAAATTCCCGTAAATAGCCTGCCAAATATTTCCCTCTTTCATAAAAATGCAATTTTTCAAGTTTTCACTAATGTTCGAGTGTACTGCTCCGATTGCCAAAGCCTGAATTACCCCTATGACTGCCAAGTGTATTTGTAAAGTATACATTTTTGCTGGATTCAAGTGAATTTTGCCTGAATAGTTTCACATTAGCATCTTCCCACCGACTGCCAATAAAATAAAAAAAACACTACATGTAAAAAACAAAACAAAAACCCCACTATCCTACTGGTCAAGGGGAATATTTTAAACACATTTTTTTTCATTGGAAATGAGGCTGACGCTCACTTGGATACACTGTGGGACGACAAAACACCTGAAGAATGTAACATGTGTTGTAAAGTACCGTGTGTCTTGCATGTATATGTCAAACTTTTTTTGCGTCTTTGTCGAATGGCTCTTGGTACGACGCTAAAAGCAGATCATGTTTCCGACAGATACAACATTTATTACAGATCCATTTGTTGTCTCTGGCAAGAGGATGGAAATGAAAGAATGAGGCACTTGACTGAAGTGGAAAAAGCGTAACAGGTGGGCTCTGCCTACTGCTCCTCATCTGAAATCAAAAATACAGCACTTTAACTAAAAATACTCCAGGCTTGTGGGCACCTGCCACACGGCACATGTAACCCCCACCACCACCACCACCCCCCAAAAATAAAAAAGCATCTCTGGGTACTTGTAGAAAAATACTTCAAGGCTTTATAAAAACAACCCGGTGATTGGCGGCTCATCCAGATGTTTTAGATTTAACGAAATACGACCTCGAACATTAACGGATTCTCAACCAAAAGCCCAAAAACTTGATTAAAAAAAAAAAAAAAAGGATACATATACAGTACATATATACATTTGTAGAATTATGAGTCTATTTGGAGTTTTATATTTACATTATATATAGCTCAATAATACCGCTATTACTTCATTACACTAGTACCATTACTACATCATTATATTAGTACCATTACTACATCATTACATTAGTACCATTACTACATCATTATATTAGTACCATTACTACATCATTATATTAGTACCATTACTACATCATTATATTAGTACCATTACTACATCATTACATTAGTACCATTACTACATCATTACATTAGTACCATTACTACATCATTATATTAGTACCATTACTACATCATTACATTAGTACCATTAATACATCATTACATTAGTACCATTACTTCATCATTACATTAGTACCATTACTTCATAGTACCTACCAAAGCAGGTCCACTCCCTGTTCATACACAGGTGGACCGTACAGACCCTGTAGAACCACATTGGACCTGACATTGTTGACTCATTGGAACTGTTGTTGTCACTGTTTTGTAATGAATGCAGAAATGACCAAAAATAGTCACTTGCCCGATAAAGGGTTACAAAAAAAACAAACAAACAAACAAAAAAAAAAAACAGAAATTGTATTTACAGCTACACCATGATTACTGTTTGTATTTACTGGTCATACCATGCGTTACGTATTTCTTAAATTAAATCGTGGCTGTGTATATTATTTTTAATTATATGATTATTTCATTAGCAGGTAGAGTGCAGTAATCATCCATTTTCCCTGTACTGTGATAGGATTTTATTTTCCATTATATATTTTTTTAATACATTGAATCAACAGAACAGAAGATCTCTAATCCCCATATTTTTTAAATTTTTTTTTTATTTTTTTGGGAGGGGATTTGGAGGGGTTACAATGTGACATAAGGGTGCACAAAATGAATGAAATGTAGCGGGGTAAATGATAGCGTTAGACACACTTGACTGTCTTTATATCAGGGGAAAGATGGGGGTAAATTATTCCCTCAGAAGCTGAGTACACCGTAACAGAGAGAAGAGGAGGAAGTTAATTGGCTGTCTCCTGGCCAACTGGGATCCCTACTCACTTTAACATGCAAAAGAACCACTAATTATAGGACACAATGCACCGCTATCTCCTGACTCACTGAATACATCGCAGGTCAGACAATCAGATGCTCCCTGGAAAATCAAAGCAAAACACATCATGGAGATGTGAGAGGGGCTTTAATTAGCCTTCAGTCTCCAATGATATGAAAGCTGAATGTCTGAAAACATGCTGACTGATACTGAGTCAGAGGGATAGCACCCCGCTCCTCTAATAATAGCAGCCATGAACTAAAACCTGCACCTGAAGTCTGCAGAATGGTAATGCAACTGAATGTACTTGCATAACTTCTACGTTTAATGTTACTATTATGTGCAGTTATTGTTTTTGGTCTCTCGCTACCTTCAGTTCCAGCAGCCATCTGGAGTTATGACAGTCCCTCAAGCGTCAATGTGCTGCTTTCCCCCCATTTTTAATTCACGTTACAGTTTACGGAATGTCGTGACTCGCGAGAGGCAATTTAGCTAGCTGTCATATCACTGAACACTGACTGAAAAACAGTAATTTAAAAAAATAAATAAATAAAACATGCATATTTTATCTCACTTATTCGTCACGTTATTGATTTTAATCAATCGGATGCAGTTTTATTGCTCTGCTTTAATGTGCAGCAAATCTTCAGCCTCGTCTTAGTTTCGAGCAACGACATGAGCGCCTCCTTAAACTTTTCAACCAACACAAATGAAAAGTTCCACATGAACAGTAGCGTACTGAAAAAAGAAAGTATATGTAAATCTCAAATAAAGTTTCTGTATGTGGGTGCTTCTATAAAACTGGATCCTAAAAACAGGACATGAGACTAATATTGCAGACTAATGTTATGAAGGGCAAAGGGGGCGTGGCCAGGTTAACCACGCCTAGGAAGAACACATAAGGAGATGTCACAGGGATCAGCTGACGCCTTCCGAGGACGACTGTGGATGACAGACGAAACACGAAAACATTAAAAACTAATTAATGCTGTCAAAAGATTAATTTTCTTGATCGCAACTAATCTGAGAAATTTCATAGTTAATCGCGATTAATCTTGTTTTACTTTGCATGTGTAAAATTGATATTTTGCAGTAAGACCGTTGGAATCTAAAGTTAAACCCACAATGCAAAGTATTTCTGACCATTGTGTCTTAAATTGAAATAAAATGAAGACAACTGCTGTCAAACTGTTGACAATCTGTGAATGCGATTAATTCTGACTATCTCTGGTAGTTATTAACATTTACTTGTAATTTGTCTTTCATTACTTGAATACATTTACTTGTAGATATATTTATGGATAGTAAATACCAAATACTTAAAGCCTTTAACTTCAGTAACATTTCAGTTGGTGAATTAAACTTCTACCAAAGTTATTTTCTTTGTAATTTCTTAAACATTGATTTGTTTTTATAGAACCATCAAAACCAGGATGTATGCGAAGAGAGATTCTTTTTTATTATTATTATTATTTCTCGGAGTTATGGTTACCTTTAAAAAGCAAATCTTTAAAACCGGACAGGAAATATGAGGATTATCGGACTTTCAGTCTCAGAAAAAAAAAAAAAAAGCAACACCCAAGGTCACAGAGGGTTCGGTCTGGGTGAGGGTTTTGTTTACTGTACTTGTTTTCAGAATAAATGTAATATTCATGAAAAAGTGAGCACCAAAGTTAAGAGATGTCCTGGCAAACAGGGAAGTGAAGGGGAGGGAATGATCAGAATCCAACTTCTATATCGGGGGGGTCAAACTCATGTCGGTTCAGGGGCCACATCCGACTTAAAGTGGACCGGTTCATTAAAATAATAACATAATAATATATAAATGATACCAATTTCACAATTATATGTGTAATTAGTATGTTTTAGCATGAAAAAAGTAAAAAATTTGTATTATTAAAATGTTCATCTACAAACTATCCTTTAAAAACATGAAAAAAAAGGAATTTATTAAGAAAAAAGTAACATTTTTGCAATTTATGCCATTATTTGTTCCTCATTCCCACATGTTCATTATAACGTCACAGATCACAGTATATAATATATATAATATTTGGTACAATTACACTTAATTCTGTTGAGACATTTCTAGTTGTTCATATTTGTTCAGATTGTTCACATTTTTTGTAAAAGGCTAATCTGTAAATGTAAAATTTTGTGTAATTTTTTTTACACTAAAATAGTGTTGTTTTTTAAAAATTTATTATTTATAGGTTATTATGCTAGTGTCTTAATGATCTGACCTAAAGTTATTTTAACATCTTTAACTGTTCATGTCTTCATTGTAATTTTTGTGTTTCACTAATTAATCCCGTCAGCAAGATCGGACCCTTTGGTGGGATGGTTTTGGCCCCCGGGCCGCATGTTTGACACCCCTGATCTAAATGTTAAATCGAATTAGGACCAAATATTATTATTAATAATTCACTGACACATCATCCCTGAATTTACTAAAGTAACCACGTTGTTGGTTTTAAATTGAACTGGATAGCTTAGTGGTTAACACCGCTGACTTCGGTGTAGAAGGTTGCCAGTTCAAATCCCAGGTGGGTTCTTTACACTACTATTCCTTAGAATAAAAGCGTTAGCCAAATATAATGTAAGTTAGATATAATAAACTTTCCCCAAATTTGGAAGGAGGAACTTCTTCCAAAAACGGTCACAGCTCGTCTTTCGAACTTTGCTCGTCACAAAATGGCTAAATCATCAAACCTAAGAGTGTTTGAGTACAGTGAAGAACAGTTGGGCTTCTTACTTCGGCGCTGACAACACGCTAGTAACGATTCCTTTTCATCGTGATGATAAAAACGTCAAGCTGATTCCGTGACGTGCATGAAGCGATTATTTTATAGTGCGAGTGATGAAGACTGACGTGCTCTTTGAATGTTTGCAATATTAAGTTATGTTGCATGTTGAATCCACTTTTCAACTCCAGATAGTTGTCAGTTATGGCTCTTTGAATTCGTGCCGTCCCTGTGGAGAACAGTCCTGCTCCATTTTATCTGAAGCTATTTACAGTAGGATGCATTATGTAACTAACTTAAGCTGGAAATGAGAATCAAATCTGATGCATAATTATGTTTAATTTATAAACTGATATCATATTCACTTTGATATCTCCAGTCAGTTTGCAAACACACACCAAGTTCCATACACTGCACTGAAACTGGATATTTGATTTTTTTTTTTGTATTATTATTATTATTATTATTGGCTGTTTCTTTTTCCCTTAAACCAAGTAACAACTCAACAAAACAGCAATTGCATAATAAGTACTTATGTCAACTGTAAATAATGACACATTATAAGTAAGATTAAGAGTTTAGTAGTGGTGTGTGATACTGCATATTTTGGCATTAATCCGATACCAAGTAAATTAAGGGCCAGTATCGCCGATATCGGTACAGATATTGATACTTTTCAATAATTAAGGTGGATGTATTATCGTATTACTATAACTTTCATGACTGTCAAGTGTTTTGTGATGTTTCCTTTTTTATTATTAAAAAGTTAAAGCCCAGGACAGAATTAATTAAGTAAATAGAAAATACTTAATAATCAAAATACCTTTTTTTTTTTTTTCTCTCAGAAACAATAGAACATTAACTGTAATTAAATTTTCTCCAAACATTGTCATGTCTGGATAATTTTTTCTTAAATTGGCAAAGTCACTAAAAATGATCACTGGAAAACAAATTAAAACATTTTTTTTCGGGTAGTGTTCAGAAAGTGCAATACAGAAATTAAATCAAAATGATCTGAATCTTAGAATTTTTTTTTTTTTTTTTACAAATTATTCACTTACAATACAATTACTCATTTCCAACCTGAAAATAGAACCACGTTACACTGCTGTTCAATGTCGTTCTTCTGCTCCGTGTCTCTGTCAGTGGGCAAGTTTGCAATTCTTTGTACTAATAATGCACCAAACCGAATGTTTTCTGCAGCATTACATCCCTAATTAACATTTTGTGTAAAAAAAAAAAAAAAAAATAACATTAATAAACTAACCAGACAAGAATAAAATAGAATCGAACACAATAAAATAGAATATACTATATATATATATATGAAAGAAAGAAAGCACCAATTGTGATTATTTCTGTTAATGTTTTTTTTTTTACTTTACATACAAGCCCATAAACATGCAACTTGGAGGTAAACGTATCATCTCTAGCTCTAAATGAAATGTGTAAATATGTTGTAAAAACTGCATTTCGCATCAATATAATCCACACTGTGCACCACCTGAAAGACTCTGGAAGCAGTAACAACATATTGACGTAAAAACCCCACTGTCTTAACTGCGTTGTTTACCTTTTTATTTCACTGATACAGACTTCTATGAATTCCAGTAAAATACACAAGACACATTTCAATGAACATAAAATAAGAAAGGCTCCAGAGGAAATACAGGCCCATAGAGATGCTATTTTTTTTTATTTACTTTTTTTTTAATATCTACTCTAGTTTTTAACAACAATAACAAAAGACATAGAAAAACACAGTCACAGTACAGTAATGTTATACTAAACGCATGGTTTAAAAACAAATATACTGCAACACTGACAAAATAGTTTGGGGTGAGTGTGTGTTTGAAGGTTTATTCATTGTGTTTGTTTCTAACCTCGTCAATAAGGACAATATTCTGATATCCTTACATAATTCTGGTCCTATTCTGTGTTCTCGTCCTCCACTAATTTCTTCCCGTCTTCCTTTTTTCACTCACCCCATCTACTTACTTGTTTGCAAACTTCACGGAAACATTCAAGGTCTTTTTCTACGGCTTTAACTCACTGTTCAAGCAGTTCACGGAGTGTTTTTGACAGGCATGTTTCGCGTCGTGAAGAGTAGAGCTGGATATTCATGGCCAATTTTGATTCATAAGGCTCTTCCATTTGATCCAATTCAGTATTAATTGATTATTTCAGACTCATTTAGTGAGTATTTTTGAGCTGTAACCTGATTATTTAACTATGGCTGCCATGCAATACAGAATCAATATGGCAAAATATGCAAAAAATGTGATTAAAAAATGTAGTTAAAACTGGGGTGAATGTTATATTTTTGGTATTTTTAAAAAAAATTAGAAGGTAAAAAGTACAGATCCAAAATATAAGGTAGTGTTTCTTCATATAGTTAAAAAAAAAAAGAACAAAAATTATTTGATTTGAGGACTGATATAAGGAAATATTCAACTGAATCTGCTGTTAATGAACGTGACATGTTTCTACAGTGAACTTCTGCCTCGTCTTTATTCTGTTTTATGACTCGTGGCTTCTAGCCTTATGGTGCATTACTATCACCCTGGGGCACCGCCACCAATTTCGCCCCCCCCCCTCCAAAATATAATCATGCTGAGCCCTTGGTACAAGAAAGTGACTGGGGGGGGGCTTCATGATTGCTGCTTTACTATTCCTGTATCTCCACACTCAGCCATAAGTGATTGAATTAATATTTATAGATGGGGTTCCTCAACACGCCTCCACACTGCGGGTTCGAGTTTGAGGATGGTAGGACCTCCAGACCATCCACAGAACCGGCGCCAGCGAGACCAAGACGCCTTGTCTCCCTGAAGGGTCATGAGACAGAGTTGGCCACAGTTTTGCGTTGGCGGTATCTGGGTCAGGTACTGGCAAATCTGAAAAATCAAACTCATCCGCTATTAATCAATTACGCAATATTAAAAAAAAAAAAAAAAAAAGGTAGGTAGGTAGATAGATAGATAGATAGATAGATAGATACTTGATGCAAAATATAATCTTTCCATCACTTCCAGAAATAGTCTGTAAGTGAAAACAGTGCGTTTCTGATCTGATCTTCTTTGTTGAATTTATCTGTCAGTGTAGAGAGAACTTCTGTTGCACCAAAAGTACACTTAAACATGTGACTCATAGCACTTGGATAAGTGATATCCACATTTATCTTCGCTCTTCTATTGGAGATGTTTCAAAAACTCAAAAAAAAAAAATCTTGTCTTGAGTGACTTTAAACCAAGGATGCAGAGAAAACACTGATGCGAAGATCTGAAAATCCATGCAAAATCAACTGGCACCTATAAAGACAGTTCTTGTTGGTGTAAATAGTCAAATCTTGCATCGTCACACCTGCTTTCACACTTTGTAAGTACTGTCATAGCTCAAGTCTGGCAACATGAACTGTTGTTCCTGAAGAAGAGAGGCAGAGACGGGAAGCATAAGGCATTAAAATGGCTTAATCCCTTAAAAAAAACATTAAAAAAATGTGCATCTTTGTCAAAATGTGCCACCTTTAGGATGCAGTTGTACCTCAGAGATCGTTTGTCTTATGCATCGGCCGCATAGTGTATTATGGAAGTAAGGAGGACTTGGAGAATTTGGTATTTATACAGAGAATTTCAATAAAAAGAATTAAAATAGTTATAGATGTTTAAATGTAAATGCATTTCTCTATATGTTTATTTTCAGATGATTCAGGTTAAATTATGCATTTTTACATTAAGATGACAGATGTACATTTATGGTTAAAATTAGACATGGTATTGAGTTAAAATGCACTGAAGCTTAAATGCAAATGACTCATGTCTGTGCATAGTTTGAACAAAGAGATACGGAGAGAAATTTAACATTTTATTTAAGGTGGACATTGGCTTTTAATAGAATGAGTGGTTGGAGGAAAGTTTGTTTAAAGTCATTTATAATACGGTTGAATCACATTTCCCTAAGATTTTAATAAGTTCATTTGTCCATGTATGCTCCTCCCCCACTCATGATTGGTTGTATTTTAGGAAGTATCGGCTCACACGTGAGCCAGGTTGACGTGCCCCGCCATGGCTCCAGTTCCTGGGGTATGTGTTCGTTGAAGTGCATTAGATGGCTTGCTTCCTGGTTTACCCGGAAATGTCAAAATAAAAGCTTAAAGTTGAAGAAAGAAGCTTCTGATACTGTCTGTCAACTCACTGCTCGCCACAATAATAATAATAATAATAATAATAATAATAATAATAATAATAATAATAAATTGAACTTGTATAGTGCTTTTTTGGACACTCAAAGATGCTTCACATTGAAACAAAAAAAAAAAAGCAAGCAGAAAAACAATTAAAACAATTACAATTAAGCAAGAGCCAGGGGAGTGACTATTTTTGGTAATTTCAGCAAACATTATAAACAGGGTCTATTCCGTGCCTCAAGTGAAGTCAAGACACATGTGGGTTTTTATAAATCTATGCACTGATTCAGAGAGATTTTATATACATTCCAAAGCTATAAATAGTGAGTTTGAGTGACATTTGTCAGTTTATGACATAATAACAGTTGTTTTATTGCATGTGTTTGTTTTTTTAGCAGGTGTTGTTTGGTTGTTTTATGGCAAGAGGAGGGAGACTGTTTTCACATCAGCTGACAAGGAGGTAGACGATGATGTCCAATAACATACTATGGTTGAAATTCTGAATTTCAGAGTGTTTCAATGACCTCTCTGTAAAGGGTTAAACAACAAAGAACAGAATATTTTCATTGTCATCGTAAAAAATACAACAACATTTAACAGTGACATCCTATCTATACATCATATATAAAACCTACTATAACAAGTGGTGCCAGACACAACAACCCCACCCCTTGAACATAATGTAGCTTATTTTGGCATCAATCCAACTGATGCTGTCATGTCTATAAATATGGTGATAAGAGCATATCAATGACCACTATGTACAGTATGTGCCCATTATAAGTAAATGGGGAATTTTTTTTTTTTTTTTTTTAAATCATAAAAAATTGTAATTTTGACCTACTTTTCCTAAAATGTACTCTTATCTATTAGGTGTTGCTGGCAATCTATAAACCCAATTTAGTATGAATTGAACTGACAGTTTTGCTACTACATACATTTGAATTGTGGCCCATTATAAGTAAATGAGGAAAAAAAAAAACAATTACATTTTTTTCTTTTTTAACTTTGACCTACTTTTAACAAAATGTAATCAGATCTATTCTGGGTCAGTGGCAATATATAAACCCAATTTGGCATGAATTTAACCAATACATTTGCTGCTAGAGTTTTAGCAAACAAACAAACCGAACCAAAACAATATCCCTTGCCTCCCCTTAAAATACAAATAAAAGCAGCAAACATGGTAATTTTTCTGGATATTCCTGCTGTATTTACTGGCATATTGTTAAAATGTACCCTTCACACTGTAATAATCATTTGAGGTAATTATTAGAAGTCAAATTATTACAAAAAACTATTAATTATGTATAATAATTATTATTAAGTTTAACAACCTGTTTTCCACAAATGAAACAGCCGTGCCAGGGACAACTGAAATTAAACTGGATATATCTACTGCTGAAGTGTGAATCCCTGAGAGAAAGCTACCAACTTCTGACAGAATTTCCATATGAAAGGGTCAAACGTATGCCTATAGTCGGAGAACAGGCGTAATTACCATTTGGCAACGCTCCGAAGCAGAACCATAAAACCCCACAGGATGTCATGGTGCAGCTACAGCGTATGCAGCCAATGGAAAAAGAGGCATCGTGTAGGTTATACACCTCTACATGGAAGCTTTGTCTCATTTATTTTGACTTTTAGTTCTTCATTTCAACACTGAGAGTTTTGACTTTATAGAGCCCCGGTGTGACCTCTGACCTCTCATACCACTCTGTAGTAAGTGTAGCATGAATTGGCACCTGGGTTTGGGCTCCTCGTGCTAGCTCAGTCTGAGTAAAATTACAGTCTTCAGCCACCTGAGTCGGCTTCAAATGTCAACAATTCACTGGTTCATGGAAAGGGTGGGGGAGTGCACAGTTAAATGTCAAGTAATGCTTTTTAAACTAATTGCCTTCACTGTCTTTGGAGAAGCACTGTGGTCTGGGGCTGATTAGGAACAGCAGCTTCATGAATCTGACCAGCTGATGGGCAGATGGGCTTAGTGGCGCTCTCATTGGGAAATCCCAGTAGCTAACAAAAATGGTGGAGTGAAGGGCGAGCTTTGGTCCGTGTTGTATACTAACACAGTCATAATACTTCACCACTCTTCCTCCAACATTAAATCAATGGACGGAAAGTATTGTGAAGGTGTACACAATGGAGAAAATAACAGTATTTGATTTGTTTACGAAGAGGTGGAACCCATTGGTAACCTATTTGGACTCAACACTGTACAATACGACATTAATCCGTTCCGGAGTTGGGACCGTAAGGCGAAATCATCGTATAGCAGGCAATAGAAACCTATGGTAATTACGTAATGCGTGCAAAACCCCAGGTATATTAAAAATTAGTAACACAATAGTTTAAAGTACTACTTATACTGTACTTCTTTATTATCTCCAGCTTCGTTTCTATAGTTAGCGTTTTTTTTTTTAAACTTCTTTTAACATTTCTCGCAATTTTGGGACCCATGGCTACAAGTCTTTACGTAAGGCACACTAGATCTCGAACTGAGCGAGCGATAAATAAAGAGAGAGAGAGGCAGCATCTCTCTAGGGCATTGTGGGATGGATTTCAGCCAATATTAGTGACGCCGACCGTCATACGCACACCGACCGCTAAGTTTGAATTTTTGGCCGTGCTAGAGAAATTGTTGTTGATGCTGTAAGGCAGGGGAAATGCCATAAGGTGGGGATTAAACAATTAACTGCGTATCCCACGTCGTAACGGGAAAAAAACGTAAGCTGGGGACATGGTAACCCGGGGGTCCACTGTAATGTTTGATGTTTGAATTGAAACATACGTAAACATATAAATGACAGTCGGCAGATCCAACATATACACATATAAAGTTTATTTTCCTTTTATAACGGTACATTACTTCATGACACCAGTTTGTCGAGATGTATATGTACGCATGTATATTTATTTTATTTATTTATTTTTGTTCTGCTTCTATTGTTTTATAATATCTGAAGCTTTTTGCAAGATGATGGAAGTGAGATGATTTTACATGTTGTAAAGCTTGAATTCTAAATAAAAAAACTTTTGTTTAAAAAAAAAAAGAAATGATTAAACTTGGCAAAAATGTCAGAAACATTTGACACCGGTGAGCCTAAGTCATTGGATGAATATCCAGGCCCTGGAGGCTTTGCAGGAATTCAATGCAAACTGCATGGTGACAGTCTGCTGCTGTCTGAGTCACTCATACCTCCCATGAAAATCAATCCAAAAATGATTTTATTCAAACTGTGAAATCTTCACATACATTGTGTGAAATTGCCAAGAAGGCCCTTTTGATAAGATGGCTTCATCATCCTCTGCAAACCTGCTGCGAATGAGCCCATTTTTCTGTGCTGTGACTCTGCAAGGATCATTTGACAAAAAGCAAAGACATAATCCACACACTTGCAGACACTATTATTTGTAGGAATCTGGGTCATTTATTAAATACCATCCATATAAACTATAGAATAATATGTTGATGACTAGACTTGGTTGTCTGTACTGTATAATAAGAGTCTGTTTTTCTTTTCTTTTTTTTTTTGGCTGGGAGGAGGCTTTAAGATTAAGAATACAATGAGATTAGCGAGGGGCTTTAAAATGTTTGATGCAGTCTCAGACGGACCTGCTGCTGAGGGTGTTTAGCAGGGAAGGCGGCCATTTTCTCAATTTAACTTTATTAGGAACCCAATTCATTTACTGCAATGTACAATCACTACTCACCCAATTACAAAGTGCAGACTCAGTGCTTTGCTTACAAGAAAGCAGAGAAGATAGAAAACTGCAACTCTTCTCCAAAAAATAATCATCATTAAACTAATTA
Source organism: Maxillicosta whitleyi (assembly GCA_029822895.1). NCBI lineage: Eukaryota > Metazoa > Chordata > Actinopteri > Perciformes > Neosebastidae > Maxillicosta > Maxillicosta whitleyi. The sequence goes on along the minus strand of JAPSES010086473.1, from coordinate 7,111 downwards.
AGACCTCCCTGCAGACAATGGGCCTGCAGGACTGTGTGTGTTTAATCTGTAGTATGTGCAATGTCCACAGGCTCAGTGTAGATATTCACATTCACATACAGCAAAATAATATGACATGGTAATATAAAGGGCTCCATGTTCTGATTCAATACCATTTCTCGATGCATTTCAATGTACCACATCCTCAATTTTCTATATTTACACACACGGCAGCTTTTTTCTTCCAGGTATAATTGGAATGGACATCAAATCTGACAGTCCCTGCTTTTGGTTGATTAGCTTGGCTTGCCGTAATCTTTACGGCCAAAGGTGAAAACAACTATTTCCTTAAACTTTCTGTATCACCAAAGTAGTTAATTTTTGAGAGGCAGATTTTACACACAGACTGTATCATGTGCCGTTTGCGCTTCCGGACAAAATATGAATATGAATATGTTTGTTGTTATCACACGTTATCGACCTCTGCCACATGTCCCAATATATAAAAGCAATATTAATCTAATATATGCAACTCAATCCAAGAGGGTGACAAAGTTATAGAGTTGATTTCCAAATATCAGTAAAGTTGTACTCCAGCTGAGAAAAGAAATCAACAGTAAACACTTCAATGTTCACACTGCTTTGGCTACAAATGTAACTGATGCCGCATCCACATAATACGGATGTTTTTCTGATCTATTTTTCCTCCTCCAAATAAAATCTGTGCAGACGACTTTCATTTTACGAAACAGCTTTACTTGCTTGCTCCACCAGACACACACCATTGTTTCTGGTGAACTTTACTATACCTCAAACATTATAATAGACCCAGCAGAGGTTTAGTCCGTCAGGAATTGAACAGGAACAGGTATTGGCTTGTGCTTTTTTTTTGCCAGTTTTCATCACAACAGCAGTAAATGACTCTGTTTGTCCAAATGCGTCTGTGCTGACTGCGATGTACTGCTGTAATAATCCAACTACACCTGTATGACCTATAGTGTATTTGATGTTTCAAGTGCATCACCATTACACAAAACAATGACAGGCATGTATGAATTAAGGAGTGACAACATTATGTTCTAATCTCTTTGTTTTATGTGTCCACACATACACAAACTAGAGGGTTTTTTTTTTAACTGTTCAGGTTAGCTGGTCCATCCATCCATCCATCCATCCATTTTCTGCCGCTTATCCAGGGCCGGGTCGCGGGGGTGGCTACCTAACAGGACTTTTCCAACGGCTCTACTCCACTCGACTCTACACGGCTCTTTCGCTTTTCCATTACGAAAAAGGAGCCTGGAATCTGGGACCCAATACTAGTTTTTTAGTACCGCCTCAGTCAAGGTTCCAAAATCCTAGAGGGGATACCAAAATGTGACGTTACAACACTGCAGATCACTGAATGGTCAGACTGTATTCTCTGTTACCCGCGATTTACAAAAATATGATGTGGAAGTAGACAGTGAATAGCGAAACACTAATCCATATGATGACAGAACAAAACTACACCATAGATGGTCACGTAGATTCAGTCTTTAGTGGCGGACGGAAAAATCCAGACAAGAAAATATGCAACGAGTGAGTTTTTGGCAACTCTGAGCAGACGACACGGAAGTAACCCGCCGTGTAGGACTAACAAGTCAAGCTGAGACGAGCTGGTCCCATGTAAGTGGAAAAGCATATCGAGTAGTCGAGTAGAGTGGAGCCGGTACCATGTAGTCGAAAAACGCCATAAGCAGGGAGTCCCAGACTTCCCTCTCCACTTCATCCAGCTCATCCGGCAGGATCCCGAGGCGTTCCCAGGCCAGCCAAGAGACATAGTCTCTCCAGTGTGTCCTGGGTCTGCACCAGGGCCTCCTGCTGGTGGGACGTGCCCGGAACACCTCACCAGGGAGGCGTCCAGGAGGCATCCTAACCAGATGCCCAAATCACCTCATCTGACTCCTCTCAACACGAAGGTTAGCTGGTAGTTTTTTTAAATCTCAATTTTAATGACGTAAAACAAAATAAAAATGCCTGTGTCTTTGGATGAAACACTTAGCTCACATAAATCCCAGACTTAAATGTTATTGTTCTGCCACTGAGAGGCAAATGGTACTGTGGCTTGGGGGTTTCACATTGTTTTTTACATTTGCGGATCAGAAATCTACCTGATATAAGTCCATTTTTGTCCATGAGTAATTACAGAATAACACTTGAATGTTAGCTGCAAAGCAAGCAAGACACTGTTGGGTCCAATTATAGTACCCAAACCAGCAGTTAGCTGTGCAATATATAACTGTAAATGCATGCACATCAAACATCACCCAACCAAGCCAAACAAACTGAAATATCAATATGCTAAAGATGATCGTTTTGGCAGGTGTCCTATGCTGCACATGTGCACCTTTCAATGTTTAAGACAGAAGTAAAATATAGTAGCTACGGGAAACCTGTCTCCATCATAGTTCAAGAGAAAAACAGTGTTTAATTCTTTCTACCACTTGTCCAATCATAAAAGTGAGTTTGTAGATTTACCCGCCTAATGAGGCATTTTACATAACCTAGGCGATGCTTTTTGTTGAGTCCTGGGCTTATTAACTTGATTTCATGCACCTCTTTGTGCTTCAGTTCACATTGAATGGAGCAAAGGAACAGAAACAGAGAGAAAACTGGACTACACTGACCCACCATCCTGTTTCTAGCTCACAAAAATCTTTGCCCTCAATATAAATATTATATGGAGTGTAAGGGTATAAATACACAGATATAATGGACCAATACTGGCTTCTTGCTGAATAAAACATACTCGCAGAGAGATGACGTTAGCTGTCACATCTCACACACCTCAAAAAAGAAGAAAGTCAAGCATTTGTTTGCATTAATTTCTTGAAAAACACTTAATAAACTTTACAATGCTAACACGATATACTGTTTTACATAAAGCTTATAAGAACTAAAGGAACAGAAACAATGCTCAAACATACACCATCATTGTGCACAGATGGTGGGCTATTTCACCCACTTACAGCCAAGTAAAGCTGTACGTGCCATGCAATCCTGTTACCCAGTAAATAAAGCCAATGGAATTTAATCCTGTAATGGGTTGCGTCGATTTCATTCAGTGACAAGGTCGAGCGGCAAGCAACGCATCAAACAAATCAAGTATGACTGCCAAAAACATGCCGCTTCTAAGTTGTTATCATGTACGCCTAATTGTGAGCACAACACTACAATGACAAGACAACAATCATCCCATCAACAGGTGACAGCTACTGAAAAAATAATAAACAGGGATGACAAACCAAGAGGAGATTAACATTTTTGTAGAAGCAGTTGGACTTTGGTTGGTCTAAAAAGGGATTTCTGGCACAGGTGGACAAGGATAAAGTACTTGGTGTGACAGTGGGTGCCAAGCAATCTACTAATCAGCACTCTGTTCTACCACTACACTGTACCTTCCTCTGGACTTCAGTATATATTTTAAGAGCCATTAGATGAAATTGAACCTAAAATCATGCCAAATATGTTATGTATATGAAAAGGATACGAGTCGGAGTGAAAAAAAAAACCAGGACACTCTTAGACACTTAAAGAAATAAAAAGGTGTCATTACGGCTGCTTAGGGGCCGAGTGACTTGACAATACAAGTGTCTTTACTGCAATGCTTTATGTAGGGGTGTGTTCAAAATATCGATACGGGGATATATCATTGCTGGCCTCTTCACAATACGCGTATCAATACGGAGGCGTCAGTATCGGTATTTCACATGCAACAAACAATTAGTTTATCAAGTTTCTGAAATGGCATCTGACTCCATGTTTTAATTTTATCAAAGCCATCTTTATTTCTGCACTACAACCAAGTTATTAATGCAGTGTTTTATGCACTACAGTGGAATTGTTTCTGTTACAAAAAAAAAAAAAAAGATATATATAGGGCTAAAATATCAGGATGCATATCACGTTGAATACTATGTACCAAGATGCACATATATCGGGATATGTATAATATCGCGATGTTGTTGGCAATACACACCCCTAGCTTTATGTCATTTCACCTAAAAATTGGGTGATATGATGACGGTATGCAACAATAGAAATGTGTCTACTGGCAAAGATTAGAATATACTTTCCATCATGGGAGCTATCTCTTCTTTACCAAAAAGTTGTTTCATAAGAAAGTTGTCTTTGTTAACGTGGGGTAAATTAACTAAATTCCAAACATGATGAATTACAGTGTAGTGATTTTAATCCATTTCTATAAACAGTAATAGAGTGTACAGGCTGTATTGTTTATCCCCAAGGTTTGGTATCGCCACTGATTTCTTGAATCAATTCAATTCCAATGCACAAGGTCGTACTTCACATTGATTCCCAATTCCATTTTTATCGAACAATACCAATTCATTTAGGGATGTTTCAGATACGATACCAATTTTGCTTGGATATGGAGGAAATTCTCAGAGAAAAAATACCCTCTGATCTAACCTGATGTGTTATTCAAAATATTCACCTTTATATTATGAATTGACCTCAAAGCAGTTACATGAATATACATGTTATCTAACATAGGGGTGTCCGATACAACGATATTAGATCGTGAAGGATTAGAATGTATTGTTGTTTCGACAAAGCAGAGACATTGTGGAATTGGCTGTAATATGATGTAATTACAGCTATAGACTATTCAACAGCTGCGGATTTAGTTATGCTGATACACAGATGCATCACATAGGTTCACGTTCACCTCATGTGGATTTCATGTTGTGTAGCGGAAGTCGAGGCTGACAGCAAAACGGATGAGTTACAAAAACAACTCTACTTCCATCATACAGTATTGGTGTGACTTTTCTCCGAACGATAAAGCATAAACAACAGTAATTTGCAAAATCACCGGACACCTGTTCTGTAAGCCTGAAGTATCATTTGAAATGAGTATTTCCTCATTGACGTTTTGTTCTGTATTTTTTTCTTCTTCTCATGTTTACTGAAAGCTAGCAAAGTGCAGTTTAGTTTTTATGTTGCAAGAGTGCACTTAATCAGAGTGTTGTTGTTTACATTAAAAATGTTCTGGAAGGTTCTTTGGGTTAAATTGTCTTTTTTTTCTTTTAAGGCTATGTTTTACATAGGGAAATTGTTCAGAAATTTGCAAATTATTCTCAAAAATCAATGAAAAGATATGATAAAATCAAGACTAATATTTATGCCATATCGCCCACCCTTAATCTAATATGACCAACAAGTGCTGAGTAAGTGCTTTCTTTCTATGTCGATATTAAACCCCTTAAAAAAAAAAAAAGCTTGAATACGTTTCAGTACCAAGGACTCAATCTGCTGCGCTTTAGTTTTTTCTCTCTCAAATAAGCAAACAGCAATCCAGCAGCATCAGCAATCAACAGAATAAAGCTTCTGTTCAATCTTTTAGGACTCATAAATATTCCACGGTCTCATATTCATGCCAACACTCTGCCATAGTGCTGCAGACTTCTGTCATGCCCCCTCCCCAAAAAAAAGAAGGGGGTAACATATTGGCCATTCAGAGGGACACAAAGACAAAGGTCTTTTGTGTTGGCCTGGCTCTTTTATTGAAGCTTAACCTATACAGTTTGACCTGTTAGCCGTGATGAAACACTTCCTGCGAGAATGTAAGGGCCACAATGGCTCCACGTAATCCTGAGACTCAATAGGAAACCAGTACGCACTCGTTCACTGTAAGTCGCAACCATCTCACATGTCCAGCTACACAACACATGCTCTACTGGTTACTCTGGAAAAACCAGCTTAAACAGATTTTAGCAGCTTCACTGCAGCACATGAGTGGACTGTAATTACCAGATGAGGGCTGATGTGGTCGGAGAACCTCTGAGGGCTTGTTGTGTAATGAAGACATTGCGGCCAAGTGTCAGGTCTGTGATGTGTTGTGAAGTGCAGAACATTGAATTAACTCATATTTTACATCTGATGGCAGGCACCCAATAAACAGCCATCATCTCATTGGAGTACTGTACTGCATGTGCAAAGTGGAATCCGTGCTAGAGATAGATCGCCCGTTTCTTTACAACACCGAGAGAACAGTCACATTATTATTACAGCATATTGCAGTAAGGAGGTACTTGTTAAAATCTGCATTGCATATGAGCTACTGAAGTGCTTGCTGCCAAAATAATGAAAAATGAAGGGTGTGATAAATATATAATAGATGCATGTATCGGTATTTGTTTTTTGCTGTAACACGTTCATGAGAATCACCCTGCTGTTGGAAGAGAAATCATGTAACTAAATTGCACTAATTGATAGGCATTTGTTTATATGGGTTTTTTTTAGATTAATATTAGAAATATTAGTTTTGTCTATGTTTAATGCAGTGCCCTTTGTTTCTTTTTAATTGCACCTCAAGGATGAATAAAGTCGGATTGAACTGAACTGAACCGAACGAGTTGTAAATCCACACAGGGCTTGCATGCCGTCTCATTATTAATTGAGACTAAATAAAACCTTGCTGTTGCCATGTTAGTTCTCATATTTGTCCTATTAGCTGCACCATACAGTGAAAAAAAAAGAGAAGAAAAGAGGAACGGACTGTCTATGCTCAGGCAGTAGTCAGACCTTGAGGTGTTACCAGGGAGACGGGAAGAAAACTGAACATCTGAACAAAACATGCAAAACGCACAACTTGTACCAAGTCATTTAGAGAGTGGGTGCAGTTTAAACCAGAGACAAGAGGCAGCAATGAGTTAAATGTTCAAAATGTGCGTGTTTGCTTAAAGCGGGGTTTTTATGGTGTACAGGTGTGCCTCAGAAAACAGAAAAAAAAACACAGCCCCCCCCTCCCCAAGGTAGAAAGGAGCCTTAAACCTTATTGATGTTAGACAAAAATATCCTGCTAGGACAAACACAAACTGCGCCAAATAGGTGAAAGTATGTGATTCATGCAAATCCAAATGAAGGAATGACTCCAAATGTGCTGCTGAGTGACTCTCCTGACTTCGTGGCCTTGGAATAATGCTCACGGTCTGAAACAGCAGGCACACGTCTCTGTTTGTCTTGCCTTACAAGCTCCTGATCATGTTGGCGCAAGCAGTCGCCATCACAGACTGGGGACTGTTGTAGGAAACTTGTAGACCCTTCAAAAGAACCCCAGGCCCCCTCG
>JAPSES010086371.1:0-23579 GCA_029822895.1 Maxillicosta whitleyi | reverse complement strand
AGATAGATAGATAGATAGATAGATAGATAGATAGATAGATAGATAGATAGATAGATAGATAGATAGATAGATCCACTTATGCTGTATCTTTGTAGCCCAAGAATATTCACTGAAAAAGGAAAATATTTTATTCAACATTTTTGCTCCCATGCAGATATCAAACTGAATACTGTCTTTTATTTATTATGGTGATAGTGAAGGTAACAGTTATGATCTTACTGACCTTAGAATAGATAGAGAGATATATATAATTTTTTAATCCATCTGCAGTGCAAGATGACTCTGAACATCTATGCATTTGGGACAGTTTGTCCAAGAAGAGTTAGCATGTGCAAATAGGCAGGTGATCGAACCAACCCATAAAGATGGAAGACACTAAACAGTACGTTGGCCGTCTGACGGAACAGTCATTCTGATAGCACTTTGGCTAACACGGCGCCCAGCTTCCAACAAACATGTTAAGTATATATATATATGTATATATTCCCTTCTTTATATAGTTTGTTTACTCATGTAAAATGAAACAATATTACAAATATTGATTAAAAATGTACAGTTAATTGTGATTAATCTAAATTAATCCATATTACATATTTATTTTTATTGATAATTTCTTTCCTTCTTTTTTTTTTAAATTATACTTGACTCCACCAATAATTCCCCCTGTGATTAATAAAGTATTCTGATTTTATGAGTGCACTACTGTAAGTAAGATGTTGTATTGTGAATATGGCAGAAAGTACTGTAATTTTTTTATTTTAATTACTAAACCCTTCCTTTGCTTTAGTTCAGTAGAAGTCACCATCAGATGACCTTTTACATTAGGTAACAGGGGTGCGTCCTGTCACACAACCTACCTTTGTAACATGAGAACGCCACCTTCATTACTGTGCTGAACCTACCCACTGACTCTTTTAAGTTTTCAGCACTAAAGGGTTCACCTCATTCACGTTAACCTGCAGAATTTTGCGTGCAGTGTTTGCTGCTTTAAAGTCGTGTCTGACTTAAACACATTTGACAGGATGTAAATGTACATCACACTGTTAGTGGGATGGTGCTCGTGGAAACTTCCCATGTACACCATCGCAACATGGACAGCTTTTAATTTTTGCTGTCAACAACTCACAAAGCAATAGATCCCTGAGGAATGCTTTCAGGCCAGCTATAATTCTGGGTCAAAACAAAACAAAACAAAACACTGGAGTGAAAGAGTCAAATACTGAGCACAGACTACATTTAACCCAATGGAGAAACTTCAACTACAAAGTGTATTTACTGTGAAGTGTATGAACATATCCCTACTGTCAGCCCTGGGTAATATTTGTCAAAATAAAATTAATTAAATTCAGAGTTTACATCATAGAAAGTGCCCTTTATTACCCTGCAAACCAACGCAGGGCAGGATGTTGTCACCGTCAACGTTTATTTGTGCATGTGTGTTTCCATGTGTTAACTCACTAATGGGTTCATCAGTCTTACTGAGACGTGACTGCATTAGAGAACACCTAGAACACTGTAGGATTTCCTTGTGAATATTGCATATACAAAATACAATTGTCACGCAAAGGTGAGGAAGATGGTGAGTCTTTTATCAGCTCTACTTTTGTACTTTATTTTTATTGTTTACTCTTTAGCGCATTGATTCTCTCTTGTTTTTGGTCACTTATAGAGATACATTCTGCTGCCGTTATGTTAAAAAACTAAAGAAAGAACAACAAAAAAACACTACATCTCCCAGTGCAGCAGTAAAGCTCCATGATGTACAGTATATTTAATTGTTTTTGCACAACAGTGAAGCTCTACAGCACAGAAAAATGCTCATTCTGCTGCTTTAAGTGTACCGTTGCTGCATACTGTCGAACTGTGGACATATTATAGAAGTGTTATTATTATTTTTATATATTATATTATTTTTTTTTTTCATATTTTATGGTAGTTTTTATCCTACCCTACTTACCTTTTATCTATTTTATTTTATATTTATGATAAATGGTAAGTGGTCGGTACTTATATAGCACTTTTCCACACTTTTATGGTGCCCAAAGCACTTTACAAAGTCTCACATTTACGCACACACCATACACTCATATACTTTTATCTTTATCGTGCTACAAAAACCTGAATAACTATATTTTATTCTATCACGTACCATTGATCAATTGAGCATAAAGTTGAATCTGAGATAAATATGTTAAACCGAGCTTCATTTAAAAAGAAAAATTCATTGCAGATAGGAAGCTGTGTGTATTGAAAATGACCGGGTTCTCAGTTTTAATAGAACTTCCAAAACAAAGACTTGTGAAAAGCTGCATCTCAATCTACATACTTCAACTGTTTCCCATTAAAAAGCTCCTGAACCCCAGAGATCAAACAGTATCTCTATGTGTTTGAGGCTAGAATTTCAAACAATTACAGTAATTGTTTTTCCCTCGACAGAATTCACTAATTTGCTGGATAACTTGAGAAAAGTGCAAACACAGGATGACACTTAATTAAAACTGTTGAAAGAATTAGTTTGTATGAGATAAACTCAAATCTATGATATTCAACAATTATTTATTTATTTATTAATGTTCCTATTCTGTATTTCACACTAGATGAATATAGTCCCTTTAGCTCATGGATGCTCAACTTGCTTTTGATGTTACAAATAATTAGACAATATTTATGCAATATCAAAAATAAGCAATAAAAGGTCCACAGTGCATCATTCCTTAACCCATAAAGACCCAGTTCTATTTTAAAAGTTTCTCTCTATTTAAACATTTCTTAACTGATTTATCACCATGTATCATAATATTATCCTCTGAATTTTGCATTTTTTCAGCCAAATCTGGTATTTTCCTGTATTTAATTTACTGATCGTGTAGATGTTCATAAAAGCTCAGCTTAAAGTTGATGGTTATTATATAAGAAAATGAGAAAACTGAAGAAAAAGTGATGTTCTTAACAACATAAATCATTAACATAACATAAAAACATCTTTTTTCATTCACTGCCATTTACCAAATCACATGGGTTTTACTGGTGAATTAGTGTTGTAGAAGATAATGATGTTTCCATGGTAACTACAGAGCTTCTGAACATCCAAATGGGTCATATGTGATGACAAACTGCATTTTACACCAATTATTTACAGAATTAATGGATCAACATATTTTAGTTCAGTAGATGATAGATGTTTGACTCTTTATGGGTTAAAGTGATTTACTTTCGTATTAATCAAGGATTCTGCACATCATTAAATGCATTAAAAGCCATTAAATAGATTTTGTGAGAATTAAGACCTTAAATAGCATTAAAAGCATTACATTTGATGTCCAGAGCCATTAAAAAATTAACTACACTTTATGGGGAAAAAAAAGCACTGTTATTCACAGTTTATTTTGATTTTATTCACATTTAATAATTTTGACTGGAAGTATAGTGTCATAACTGACAGGCGGAACCCTTTAATTGGCTATTGTTTATGGACAATACATGAAATAATAACACCGGATGCTTGGAATGCAGCATGCTGTAAATGTGCTCATGCTGTTTTGAAAGAGCAGAGGGAATATTAACAAATGTCAGAAAAATGGGAAAATGCAAGTTTTATCAGAAGTGGTTGGAGGAGGAACTGTTCAGAACCTGGTTAAAGCCTGTCGACGGTAAACTGCCATAAAATCAAATATAAAACTGTATCTGCAGTTGGACATGGGCATTAAATTAGCTTAAAGTGGCATTAAAAAGCATTAAATTTGATTTGCTGATACCAATTATGGGTCCCATGAAAGCATAATCGTAGTGGACCTTACATAAATCCACTATCTTTTCAATCTGTCAGAGCTGAGGGGTGTGTGTGTGTGTGTGTGGGGGGGGGGGATTGCTTTAATGTTTATTTCTCATGTACAGCAAATCTTACATGACATTTTCAGCACTTCCACCCTGTATCTACTGGGCCCCCTCTGGGCCCCCCACGGACACTGGGCCCCATGAATTTGTCATGTTTCCCTACTTATCTGGGCCCATCCTGCAGAAACCCTGTTCATTTATCAACTTTACTATTATAAGAAGTTTATTCAGGAGCTTCAAATGCATTTTAGCTGGAAATGCTTTGATAATACTTTAACCAATTGTGAATTTTGTGGCAGTTCCCAAATGAATTTTTCTTCGTATTTAACTTTTCCTAATCGATTTATCACCATTTATTATAATATTAACCTTGAATTTTGCATTTTTTCCAATAAAAATCATACATTTTCCTATGTTTAATTGACTGATCAGGTAGATGTTCATACAAGCTCAGAGTAAAGCCAAAGGTTATTATATAAAAACAGAAAAAAACTGAAGAAAACGTTACTTTTTCAATAAAATGTATCATTAACTGAACATAAAACAAGTATCTCTATCCACTCTCATTGCTCCAACTCTGTGGGTTTTATTGGTGAATTAATGTTGTAGAAGATGACTGTTTCCATGGTAACCACAGAGTTTCTGAACGTCCAAATGGGTCATAAGTGATGACCATGAAAGGATGAAAAACTGTATTTTACAGCAATTATTTACATGTATTGGTGGGGTTTTAAACATTTTCAGTAGTGGATCAACAGTTTAGAACAGTAGATGCTTTTGTTCGCTTTTGGCTCTTTATGGGTTAAAACATTATATTTTCAATTTTAAAAAATGGTTGGGGGGCAATCTGGTGCATTATCATGGGCCTGATTTGGGCCGTGGGCATCTGATTTATTTCCCTGTTGTGGTTTTTCTATTGAATGACCAACAAGTTTATTCAACACATCTGGGGAAATATTACAGCAGAGTTGAGAATTGAACTGAAAATTCAACATGTTAGCTTGTGTTTTTCCCAAACATCCTCCTGGGGTGGGAGAGTTTATTCATGTTATGCTCTACTGTATAACCTTGTAAAGTGAATATGATGGAGGACGGGCAGGGTTCTTCTGGATTCCTCCAGTGTTGCAGGAAAGGAAACACACCATTACAAAACCAGCAGACAGGAACCGGCTGGAGGGCACCAGTCTGTGTGAGCTGCAGTGGATTTACAACATCTGCTCCATGCAGGAGAGGATGCCACCTTCCGTTCACCACCACTTGATTAATTATTCTAGACACAGGGAACGATGCAGCCAACAAATGGTGCAAACGCACGATCCTCATTTCACTGTAAACCAGGGGTGTCAAACTCATGTTGGTTTCAGGGGCCACGTATGACTTGAAATGGGCTGGATCATTAAAATAATAACAATAATATATAAATAATATCAGTTATTTTAGTGTGGAAAAAAAGTAAAATTGTATTAAAATGTTTACATCTACAAATTATCCTTTAACAACAAAAGAAAAACATGAACAACCATGAATGAAAAGAAATTTATCAAGAAAAAAGTGCAATTTATGTCTTTAGTTCCTCATTTTCATATGTTCATTATAACATACAGATCACAGTGGATCTATAAATACACAAAATATGTAATAACAGGTAGAATATTGGTACAATTACACTTAAATCTCTCGAGACATGTCTGGTTGTTCATATTTGTTGATGTTCACATTTTTTGTGAAAGGCTAATCTGTAAATGTAACCAATTTTGGGTAATTTAACTTTTTTTTTTTTTTTTACCCCAAAAAAGAGGAAAATGTGGTTTTCATTATTTATAGTTTATTATGATAATATTTTATCGGTCTGACCCACTTTAGATTGAACTGACCTAAAATTATTATTTACATTTTTGTGTTTCACTAATTCATCCTGCTGGCCAGATTGGACCCTTTGGCGGGCCAGTTTTGGGCCCTGGGCCACATGTTTGACACCCTTGCTGTAATGATACTTAAACTCAAGAATAATAGTTTTAGATTTTTGCCTCGTTTAGCTTTGGGACTGATGTTTGAATATAACAGTGAATGGTTGGTGGTTGTTATGTTCACCTAATTCTGATTCTCAGCACAAGTATTATTTTAAAAAATCAAAAAAATAATAATATTCACAGTACTTTAGACTTAGACAAACGTTAATGATCCACAGAGGAAATTACTTGGTTACAATAGTTCAGTTGCATACAAAAACACACAAAACTGGCAAAAAAAAAAAAAAGCAAAACAAAAGGGAAGTAAGTGTGAAGAGATAGACGCAATAAATAATATAAATTGAATACTGAATACTAAAACAGAAAAAAAAAAAATTGCATATACATCTGCACAGGAAATGTGAGTAAATCTACACTATATACATACTGGTGTGAAAGTAGCTAAGGCACAGTAATGTGAATAACTCCCATACTAAGATTTATTGGAGCTGTGACGTTTCCAGCAGCGCCGCTCTGCCTCAGACTTCAGAAGACAAAGAAACTTTCATTTTATCTGATGCTGACAACTGTGTTTGTACTCACCACTATTTATCGACCAATGTTCATCCATCCAATCTAAGTGTTTATAAGCCAAATACTTATTTAATCTTCAACAAGTCAAGGTCAGTGTAAAAGCTGAATATTGAACTGTACTTTTACATTTATGTTTTGTTTTTTTAAGTTTTGTCCTGCAACTTCTCTAAATAGTGATTAATCACTTAAAGGGATAGTTGTGTATTTTTGACATGAATCTGTATTTCATCCCCGTCATCAGTGTAGTACATCAACACTGACTTACCCCCGACAGTGTCCTGTGAGCCCAGTTCTGGTCCGGTTTTGGTCGAAATGAAAGTAGTCCGGCAAGTTTTCAAGGGTCACTAAAATAAAAAGTTTTCTTCTAAAAACAGCACGTGTTCAAAAAAAGTAATTTATTTGCATCACAAACCAATATTCAAGAAAAAGTCACACCTCATAATCACTTGGCCCTACTTTCTCTCTCTTTGTATCCCTCCGCACCGCTGCAAGACAGCTAGTCTACCTGTTTCACTGCTGAAAAAAGTTGTTGACTAGTGCGAAACAGTCAGCAGCATGACAGCGCACTGATAGGAAACGAGAGAAAGTAGGGCCAAGTGATTATGAAGTGTGACTTTTTCATGGACATTAGTTTGTGATGCAAATAAATCACTATTTTGAACACATGCTATTTTGAGAAGAAAAACATTTTATTTCAGTGACCCCTGAAAACTTGCCGGAACTACTTTCATTTCAACCAGAACTGGGCTCACAGGACACTGTCGGGGGTCAGTCAGTGTGGATGTACTACACTGATGAGGGGATGAAATACAGATTCATGTCAAAAATACACAACTATCCCTTTAACTGATTAATCACTATTTAGAGAAGTTTCAGGACAAAACTTACACAAAAAAATCTAAATGTAAAAGTACAGTTCAATATTCAGCTTTTACACTGACCATGATTCATGTCAAAAATACACAACTATCCCTTTAAGAACATTTGAATATAGAGAAAATGTCTTTTGCGAACTAACATAAAAGTAGTACAGGATCTTTTTGGGTTAAGAGTGTATAATAAACATTTATAGTCATATTCTTGAGCAGTAAAAATCATTTGCATATGGGTCCATTCCTGCTGGAAACCAAAGTGAGCGTCGTCTAAATTTGTTTGACACCACATTGACTTCAGACGTCTCCCTAACGGTCAGTGTGTAACGAGATGTCGGCGTCGTTTGTGGAGGCCTCTGACTTTGTTTCCACCCACTAGACCCCTTCTCTCTCTCTGCCTAATTAAGCTCTAATTAATTGGATCAACAGAATGCCACTAAGTGTTTGACAGCTCTCTGTGAGTGATAACTGTGAAACTAGAGCCATATTCCCATGGCTTTGCCTCTGGAGGAGACTTGCTCCATATTAGGTCCATTGACTGTCTGCCATAGAGATCCTGGGAGATTCAATTCTGCTGCTACAATAAGAAACAGGGAGTCCTGCCTTGAAAGCTGCAAGTGTTTTTATTTTTTTTTTTATCCTACTAGCGCTATCTTGACCTATACCCCAAAATAAATTACAGTATAACTTATTAGTATCTTTAAAGAAAATCATTTTGACTGGATTTCAGAGTTATCAGATATGTAAACCAGACGCACTCATGTTCTACTCAGCATGCTTGAACTGCTTTGGTCATTAATAGAACTAGAACTAATTCACTGCAAATGTCTGTTTTATATAGGTCACCACAACTCTGGAATAATTTGCCAAAAGGAAGAACTCACCTAATTGACACGTATATAAAAGAACATTAAATCTATAGTGGCTCATAAGTGAAAATTATACATATAAGATGTGTTAACTGTTACTTATTGATAATGCGTTGTTACTATATTTATTACTAATGATGTGTACATTTTTGTTGTCTTTTTAACTGGGACTCCAGGATGATTAGCAACCAGCTCATGGGGGTCCCTAATAAACAATAAACAATAAACAATAACACGTTGAGCTCAGGTAGAACCATGGGTTCTACAAGTGGTAGATAATAAACTTATGTCTGAAACACTTCATTCCTTTAATTTTGTGGTAAATTCCACCGACATTTTCAGTTGAATAACCTCTCAGCTGGCATGTCTGTTTCTGCACATGAAATCTGACTCCATGGCAACAGGGCCCTACAGTTTATCTGTTGCTAGGTAACCCACTTCATTTAATTTCGATACATTTGTTCTTATTTACATGTCATTTATGCATTCTGTATATTTTACAAAACTGTAATACATTTCATTGAATCCATGTCATGATACTAAAGACATATTTCTCGCTATAACTGCTCGTGTTCTCACGTTATATCACGTCATCTCATTATGGCCATCTGCTCAATAAAACATTCTTGAATTAAATTATCACAGAAGCTGCCATAGCATTCAAAAGTAGCATGAAGGGTATCTTGTGATATTTAGCAGCCAAGTCTACATGAGTTACCAACCAGTGCATCTTTGGTTTAAGCTAGGAGGCAAGACGTTCTTGATTTGTGCGAACTTTCAAATGGAACAGTACTTGGGCTGCGACTGATGACAGTTCATAAGAACGCAAGACTGTTCTTGCTTTCTTGTGAACACTATTGAGAAACAGCTTATGATTTTTGGCAAGGTTATTATAAGACTATTATATCCCAAAATTACTAATATCTCCCAAAATATTGTTTGCTGTTTTTGCTAATGTGTTCCTTGATCAAAAATAAATAAGTAGGCCAAACACACACACACACACACACACACACACACACACACACACACACACACAGTCTTGTAAACCTAACATAATGGGACCACCAGTTCCTTACATACAATATGGGGACACCACTTTCCTGTGGCCCTACAAGTACCAAAAAAAAAAAAAAATTAGGTATATAATAAAAAAATGTATGAACATCACTAGTTATACACACACGCACACATTGTAAAAACCGTCAAATGTGGTCCATACCCAGAAATTCATACCAGATATCAGTCATTTTAGACATGTTTCAGTGCTAAGTTTTTGTGGGGACGCATGTTTTTGTCCCCATAAATTTTTGTGTCCCCAGGACGAGACTGTGTGTTCATACTCGTGTCCCCACACAGTAATGTTTTACAAATACACACACACACACACACAAACACACTCGCCACTTGGCTTTTATAATAGAGATGACTGGTTTGTTGTTCAGTTGTGGTTCGAGTTGTTTAGTGTTATTGAGTATTATCATGCTCAAAATGCAATTCTTTTTATATTGGGTGTAAACTTCAACGAATGCACATCCAGTTGAACAAAAGCAAAGTGCCTGAATGCCTCACACAAGTAGGGTGTGAATAACATAAGAGGCTAACCCACGGGGAAAGATTAGTTACTACTCAAGTGTAGCTTTATCCCATTTGAGCTTAACTCCTCCCACTGCAAGACTCTAAAGAGTGTGGAAAAAGTTACAGGATCAAGCAGGGGTTCAGGGGTGGGTGGTGGGTGGGGGGTAGACGTGGGATGTTCAGGGTCATCCCCAGGACAGAGAATTGCAAAACACCTACATATATTATGAACAGAAGTGCAATGATTCAGCCTGTGTTGTGTCAGTGGTGATGTTTTAATGTATTATTTCACATTCAAACTGACAATCGAGGCTGTTGGTTCTGAAAAGAGCGATATCATGTGAAAACAAGTCTGACCTGTTGGAAAAGAACCACAGTTTGGGGATTGGTACGCCCCCACTGCAGGGAAAGTCAGCTCTGATTTTTTGATATGTGAACTGTATATTTCATGATAAAGTGCTCCCAAATGCTTGACTTTACATCAGCATTAAGGTGAGAAGGCTTGGTAAGTGTTGAATCATTTTCACCTGTGGGTTGAAGTTGTTTTTTTTTAAACACACATGTACACACACACACACATACACACACACACACACACACATACATACACACGAATATGATTTTCTCTTTTTTTAAAAATAAATTTAGTGTAAATATTAATTAAAGTGTAATTTGATTTAGTTTACATTTATTACATGTCTAGATAGACACACACACACATATATATATATATATATATATATATATATACATACATTTATTTTTTATTTTTTACTATGTTCTTTGCTGATCTGTGGGCCTTAGAGTCACACAGTTTCAGTCTTCTGTATGGTTCAGTGGTTAAGGAATAGTGAAAGAAAATATGCTTGCATAAAGTAGTGCAAACCGGACGGACGGACGGACGGACGGACGGACGGACCGATAGATAGATAGATAGATAGATAGATAGATAGATAGATAGATAGATAGATAGATAGATAGATAGATAGATAGATAGATGCTGATCCATTGTCCCCACAATTTTGGACAACAGGAAAAGAAGGGAGCTTTCTTATTCAGGTGAGGAGGAGAAGAGGATTAAGTCTTTATGTCAACCTTGCAGAACCAGCTGCAGTCTGAGATTACCTGCCTCACTACTTCTGTACATGCCTCTCAGAAGCTGGTAGGAGCACCTGTTTGGACTTACAAGAGCAACATATGGTGATCCTGTGCTACACAAGAGGTCATGTAAAAGCTGATGTTGCTCCCTTCAAGTTATCTCGAGGCCAAAAGGCTCAAAACACAGTGGTTGATTCTCCTGAATGTTGTCTGAAAGGCTTTGAGTGAGTTATTATGATTAAAAAAATAAGACTTCTGGGAAAACAAATATGGATATATTGTTTTATGGTATTTTAAGGTCAAGTGTTTGCTGCATCTTCCAATAATATGTGAAACATGGTGGTAGTAGCTACAGTAGTTAGTGTGGATAGATGAGACAAAGTTATTCTATTCTCCTAAAAAACAAAACAAACAAACAAAAAAACAAAACAGAACCATTACAGGTAGAAAACACACTACCTTTCATCTTTTCTGCTTATTGGAGCCATGTGTAATGTAGCTTATAATTTTTTTTACTCGCTTGAAACAATTCATTTTCATTTTTTGGCAACTTTTAAATAGTTCCCTTCATATTTTATGGAAACATGCTTACATCTTCTAAAGGAAGAAGCATGAAAACATTGCGTTTGGTCGTCATGGGTTGATGTTCTTTCACTTTGCAATGACTATTTCCACACAGTCTTTGTCCTCTGTTCATGTTATCTTGATTAGACTACTGCGTAGTGTTGAAGTCTTCTTCTTTGGTTAACACGTTCACATGGATTAACACATTCAGATGGCTTCGTTTTGAAATATATTAACACAAAAAGAATCCTTGAGCAGCCTGTTGTGTGAAGTGGCAGACATTGTATTTAATATGAGATAGCGTTGACAGTCTTTGGTTACAGGGACAAAATAATTTGAAACTATTATACACATAAAACATATAACATGCAAGTAATTGAGATATTAAGGTGATTCATATTTTCCCTTTTTCGTGTTGAAGTTGGTGTATTGAATAACAAGTGGTCTGACTCTCTTGGCATCATTCAAAAGAAAGTGGTGCTTCGTGTTTGGAGACTCAAGAGACAATAAGACAAGTGACATCGAATAATTATGAAAGCAAACTTTAGTTCTGGCTATTTTTCCCCCTTCTCACCCACACATGGAGATTTTTTTTTTTTCCCCATTTCTTTGTCTCCTACTTTTCTCTGTTTCTTTCTTTCTTCTCTGGGCGACTTGTTAAATGTCATTTAAATTACATTAATTTCAGTCTCTGGCAGAAAACCCAGTTCACATAAGCCAGGAAATGTCCAATTCTTTGATGGTTGAATTGTTCGCATTCAGACCACTTCTGTCATTAGACCTGTGTGTTTGAATTAGGTCAAAAAGACTCCAGAATAACATATAATACATTCGCTGCAAACAGTACCATTCAGAAAGGTTTGGACAATGTACTGTTCATGAAAGCTCTCTACCACTTAAGGGGGTCATATTTTCCTTTTTCTAATGGAATTATGCAACGCGGGTTTATTGCTATAGCACATTTTATGTACAAGACAATTCAAAGTGCTTTACATAAAACATAAAAAGCATTGCAGCAGGGAATAATAAAAAATATAGGTAAGAGATAACAAAAAATAAAATAGAAAACCCCAAAAAGCATAAATAGATTAAACATTTCCCTGTGGTTTACATAAACTGTAAATGTTCTGCTTGGGTCTGAATTCTTGAGTAATGACATCAGAAATGTGGTTTGGAGCGCTGGCCCTTTAAATGCACATGAGCCACTTCAGGCTCCGCCCCCTCCAGGTTGTTGACTTGTTGTGTTACTCTGTTCCGTTCAACTTTACTACAACCATTGCTGCTGATACACAATTATATCGTACTCAGAGAAATGTTCGTCCGAAAGCTTGACCTTATATGTGCAAATGTTGTGATGTAACTAATTAAGAAGGAATTCAAACAGGTTGTAGAAATCCACTCATTTTTGCCTAAAATGAATATAAAGATAGTTTTGCAGCAGCTGGAGGGTTCAAATTCAAACTTTATGAACTATTAGGGTCCAAATACACAAATAAATGAACCAAAGACAAATAAAAGTGGGTTTAGATAAATATGAGCGCTTCAAACGATGCCTCATGTCGAATCCTGAACACACACAAAAAAAAACCATTATCTAAGACATATCAATTTTCCCAAAAAGATGATGATTTGACTGTGGTGGTTATCGGAATATTCATAATGTGCTGAAGATTTATTTTATTTTATTTTATTTTTATTAAGAGGTTGCATTAGGCCAATGTTTAGGCATTTTTGCAGTGAAATTTTGATCGCATTAATCTATCTCAATGGGAAATCTTAGCATGGAACATAACTTAAATGAACTGCAGCATCAATAATGTAAAAAAAAAAACAACTGTCATTTGTCAAAGCCCAGCCTGCGTCTGAACACATTGAGTTTCTTGAGCACTTTTACAGACACACACTCATGGTTAATGAAGCCACTTATTCAGTTGTACTTGAGCTTCAATTTCAGTTTGGCCCTGCAAGCTATAATACAGACAGACTGTTTGAATGAGTAACTATGAATTTCAGAGCTGAAATTAATTATGGCATTGTTGTATTTTATTGCCAGTGAAAGTAAAACTGAAGAGAATGAAAAAGAAAATAGTAATAATTTCATGCACAATACTGCTTTTGTCCTACAAACTGTGACAGAATGTTAATAGGTTTTTTTTCTCGGAATAATGGATAGTTGTTTAACCAAGAAACCTTATTTGTGTTTACAAGGAGTAATGAACAGAAGATAAAGCCGCAAAAAGAAAATGTCAAAATAAAACAAAAACTTTGACAAGTATAAAAATCAACATATGCAAAATTGAAAAATATATCCTGAAGGCAAACGTTGAGATTAAATTGAACATAAATAAAGCGATATTAACAGTGACTTGAAGCTGTACAGCATGTTACTGAGAAAAACAACATTTTGAGGTCATATTATTCTGTTGGTATTGACCTCTTAATGGGGTTATGTGTGGTTTTAATAGTCTGAACTAGCAGATCTAGTAATAGCCGGGTGAATAGTGCGCCAGAAAAAACTCCCACCTACTGACACCTCGAATGAATGAATACGTCCAAAGATCATATTACTCACTCAAGAATGTGTGACACTGTTTTTGGCGCTACATACATCTGGACTATGGTATTATAAGGTTTTTTTTTTTCTTCATATAATTTATTTTTATTATTATTATTTTGACAATTAGCCAAATTAACACTGTCTTAAATAAAGTCTTCTGTAGGTTATTGCATTAGCTCATGTTTTAAATTATAATTCTGTTAACTTAGCTCTGATTTTACACAAAAAAACAACCACGGTAAAACAAAAAATCACCTCCTTTAAAGCAGGGTGCACACCTAAGGCGATTTTTTTATCTGTCCCAGACCCCACACGTGAACATAAAAACTAACAAATCTAACAAATATGAAGAAGAAAAATAGCAACAACTGGAAAACACAACAAGAGGAGGGAATGGTGGTGTTCTTGGAACTGGTTTTGATGGAAAAATCCAAAAAAACAGGTCAGGTTGGTCATGCTTGTTTTTATTTACACCTTCTTCCTTCTTGCTCAGTCTGTGTGCTTCAGTTTTCTTCACTCACACACACACACACACACACACACACGGTAATATAATAGTCGGAAATATGGAACAAGTTTAATATTTTACGATTATAATCTCCAACCCATTTCGGAGCCAATTATCAGTACAAATTTACAATTAACACACCTCAAACCACAGGATAATCTTATAAGACATAAGGTAATCTGTCGTTTGTCATCTTTGGTCGAGAACAAAAACCTGTACCCTGTTTAAGATCTGTTTGGAATCGTCCAAACAAGGTCAGAACTGTCACTGTTTAGTCTGAACCATGGCTCAGCAAATGACAACCTAGCAAAGAAAATAACATCACATAATAACTTTATATCTTCAGAAGCCTCATAATTAAATACAGCCGTGTAGGAGAAACACTGCAATGTCAGCATCAAACTCCATCCTTCTGGATTTTATCACAATGTCACTTTCTTTGACTATAAAACTTGTTTCTTAGCTGTTTTCATCCCATTGGTGGTAGTTTTCATTAGCCTAAATGACTCACTGCTCCCTCTAGTGGTCACATGAATACCCCAGACAACTGATATAAATATATTCAGTTCACATCTCTACAATCCAAGTACCTGGTGACGTTAGCATAATGTCAGACCTCTTTATCCTAAATACTTTGATGATATTATTCCAGTACTGTGGGAGTCCAGCAGTGACTCATAACTCCCTCTAGTGGTCACATGAATCTGTTCTACCATCGTCATTCAGCTTGTAGCGCTAAAATCCAATATACTGGCATCTTTAGGACTTTTTATTCTGAACACTAAATGTACTTTTAGGTCATATTTAAATATTTCAAAGCAGAAATATTACATATAGCTCCTCTATGCAACTGAGTGTAAAAGTTACATCCTGCTTTGCTAAAGATATTTTTTAACAGTGTGTCTGATGGCACAGAAGATGAAAACTAGGTTCCCAGGATCCAGGTCTTTGGGAGTCACTTCCACGTATCCTTTGCAATCACATTGAGAAATCCCACTGTGACAAATTACCTGGTTTTTACACCGACTGAAGTGATAGTTAAAGGAGATTTAACACAAAACGTCTTGTTTAGCAATGGACAGCTTCAGACTGGTTGAGGCTTTATACTTAGGGTGGTGGTGTCAGAAAGCTTATGCTCTTTTTGATCCTCAGGCCACGCTTTTTAGTGTCTCCGATCCTTTCGTGACCTTTCATTTGAGTCTTGAAAACACTGAATCACAAAGGAGCTCACAGAAGTCATGTAATGGAGACGCTGCAGACCGGTGTTGTTGTCCCATGGGAGCCTGATGATTGACAGAGTCCTCTGCTCTGGAGTCTGCCTTAATAGGTTAACATCTGGTCATGCTGACCCACATTTCAATATTTCATTTTAATATTTGCTCGGGGTGAATTCTAATTCCCCCTGCACCGTCTACATTTACATGAATAAAGTAGGCCCCAGTTCTGAAAAAAAAACCCGATAATGCACCTAAAATGTAAGAAGCTGTGCATACTCAGAGTAATGACATTTAACATGTCGTTTCTCACATCAAACTATGAAAGTGAAGGGAACAGCTTGTGTCATTTCACTCCGGTACATCAAAGTAGGATGTTTTTCCTACAAAATTGCAAACACAGTCTTCCTCTTTCTTCAATTATTGCCTTCATCCACCAAAAAAATTAACTGATCTCCACATTATTCATAATGAATACAGTACGTTCTGTAGGGACAGGAATCGAGAGCCAGTTCTTTTTGAGAACTGATTCCCAGTAGCTCAGTTTCTTGGAATTGTTTGCCTGCTTTTTGATTCCACCTTTGATGTGCATGCATGATGACCTCACATGTACACTGCATTGTTTTGGTTTAGAATGTAGCCAACATGAGGCACAAACGCTACAAAAGACGTCTATATTTCAGGTGTAAAGATGACACCAGGCACTAATCACACATGAAAAGCTGCCATTTTTTCAAAGGAAATCCCTCCATTAAGCTCAAACATTTGTCCACACAGCATAGAATTCTATTTGCAGGATTGTCACATGTTTGATAAACTACTTAGTGATGTTTGTGAATGTAGTAGCAGCGCAAACACCTGGGTGTCGTGGTTCTGGGGGGGGGGGGTGATAGTGTAACAAACGTCTTGCCCCCCTCAAATAATAAAAGTTTCAGATTTTACGGAAAAGGAAAATGAGGAACACAACAGCGGGGAGGCATAGAGGAAGTGTCTTAAGGTTCACTTTCACTTTGTATGGTTTTACAGTGTGACCCCACCCCGAACCAGCTGGTGTCATCTGTCATAGTTATTTGTACATACTTTATATGTTATATTTTCTGTGCAGAGATGGAAATATAAAAGACAGTTAATGCAAACAAACCCATTTGAAATATTTTTCTCATTCACCCATTGAGAATCAATAAGGAATGTGATCAATAAGAAAAATTGACAATGGAATCAGAAACGTTAAAATCAATTCTCATCCTTTATCTTCTATATGTTTCATAACATATACAATTTTTCTTTTTATTTAGAAATGTTGCACTATTGGCAAGTTAGTTTTTGAACCATGCAGAGTTAAGTGTAAAAAGGCTGTCATGCATATTTTACTGTGGTGAAAACTCCAACTGAGACAAAAAAAAAAAAAAAAGAATATCCAAAAGCAACATTTACAAAGAACATTCCAAAAATCAGAGTTTGGATTGGATTAGAAAAACCATGAGGATCGACTAATTTAACACAGCATCTTTATTTATAGCAGTATATAAGAACATTTTAAGCCATCTGTTCCAGATCAAATGCACTGACACCAATTTTAGTCCCATTTTTGGCTTCGGTATTTGGTTAAAACTTCATTCATTTTGGGATGGCTCAGAGCAAGAGTATAATATTTTTTGCATTTATCTGAGGTCATCATTAGGTACATCCTGTGGGGAAACATGTCTAAATTTCTCTTTTATTATTGGGTCTAAAATGCTGGCAAAGTGCCGGGTACCAAAATGAACCCAGTTTCATAGAAGCACCTATATGCTGCTTTTGTAACCTATTGCATTTAAAGCAGGACATTAAACAGTGGATTATACCAGTGTTTCCCAACTTTTTTTTGCTTGAGTACCCCCTGAGCCGTCTTGTTACTCCATGAGTACCCCTCACACATATGCGTCAATAATTCTCCAAAAATAGAGGGTAACACAGTGGTTATTAGATGAAAATCATTTTATTGAATCTTGTTAAATTGAACATAAATTTATCACTCTCTCTCTCCTTTTTTAGCTTCAACTTAATTCAACATAAGATTAAACAACACTATGTTTTCTTGGAATACAAATAATTGACCACAGCAGACATTCTGTTGTCATATTATGAATATTATATTTTATATATTGTTATATATATGTTTTATATATGTTTGTAATGCCTTCTTTAAAAAAAAAAAAAAAAATCCCCATGTGTTCCCCCTGCATTACCTCCACGTACCCCTGTGTACTAAAATAAAGTACACCATTGTTGTGCATGAGTTCATCTGGACCCATAAAAGCACGGCAAAAGCTTTTAGATTTATTCCCCTAAAATGCAGCACATGGATATTGTCACGTTGCAACTCTTCTATCATGATGAAAGTAAGTGGAGGCAATCAGCTGAAAACCCCATCTCAAGATTCACGAGTGAGTTCGTGTCATCGCAGATGTTTCGGCTGCGTTATTACAAAAGGACTGAAGGCACGACTCTGAGCGCCACACAGGACTCTGGCGTTAAAGCGTCTCATCAGCAAAAGTGACCATCAATCAATGTATTGGAATGTGTGACCCACCCTCTCCTGTAATGACTCTGAGTGACAGCCACAGCTGGCAGGTATTATGACTTTGCCACAACATTAGACCCAACAGAAGGTTTAACACTTCATCGCCATGTGACGGCTGCGGTGACTGCTACTGTTCTGTAAATTATATAAAAAAAAAAAATAAAAAAAAGTGTGTGGGGGGTGTTGCACTGCACTCAGCGCTCAAAGCTTTGACAGATGACTGAAAGAAGTATTGTTGTGCATTAGCCAATTGGGACGAGCTTTGCAACAAAACTGTGTAAAAGAACTAGTTGTTCAGGTGTTTGTCGGATGGCAGGAATGTGACAACAATGACTGACAGAAGTACTAACACTAGTGTTTATGTCAAACTCTGTTCCTATTATTCATGCATGACAACTTTTAAAGAACCGACATATTTGAGAAGATCATGTCTAGGTCCTGGTTGACTGGTACAGATCCTACTCAGCATAAATAATAGTCATGGAACCTGAATAATGATTTGATGCTGTCGCCATCTCTTAACCATGACAACAACGATATCACAATACAGCAAGGTTACAGTACTTGATAGATCACAAGGCAATTGTTGAATACACTCCGAACAAAGAATACTCTCAAAAAGTAGGAATTATTTAGTGGCTGCATTGAATGTGGTGTCATTATTATTATTATTATTTATTTATTTATTTATTTATTTATTTAGACAGAATTTGACCAAATAATTAAAAAAATAAATAAAAATACACGGAAAACATGAATCTCATCAGCCATGATATTATATAACATCCTTCTGTGTTGCCATGGAAATACAATCTAATATTTATAGCAATATAGCAAAAAGTGAGTAACGGAGTGAGTGCACTGTGGAGCAATAATAATCATTCCATATCTGTTTCTAAAAATAAATTTAGCAGCAACCATAATTGCTCAAATTATTAAGTCTAAGCAAGTACTTTAACATGCCATTAAGGAATAATTACCAGATATTTAATAAAAACATGAATTTATCATCACTGACAAAGTAACAGAGTGAGGAAAAATATAGCAGTTATTTAACATTTGGAAAAAATGCCAGAAAGTGCTGTTCCTCAAGGAAAGTGCAAATATTTAATGTACCACACTTGTATTATTATGTATTAATATATTATTAATGATATTAATATATATTAATATATTATTAATTTTAATTTCTTAATATATATGCCCAAAACTGTCAGTTAACAGCTCAATAGCACCAATTGTAAGACACAATAAACACCTGAATACAATCTTAAAAAGTGCTTAAATGGGCAAATCTCTAAAATAAATTAACAGTGGGAGACCGGCACAAGACATGAGTAATTTCATTAAACAAAAGACTAATGTGACAAATGTTGCATTGCTAAGCAGATCTAACAGTACAAGTATTATTTAATTACCACTAAAACTCACTGAAAGAGCCAAAGAGTAAAAATAAAGGTCAACATTATGATTAAGTTTTTATAGATTTTAATAATACTGTAAATAAAATAAACAGATGTTAAATCTAATGCACTTTTTAAAACATTTTGTCAATGGAGGACCTACTAAACACACTACCCATGTACCTAACTCCACAAACTAATGTAAAATGCTGACGTGAATATGAGCATTATACTGTAGGAATTTTAAGGATTACTATCATTCTTTTGCAAATATGGTAAGGAAAATGGTCGAAAAGCACATATATTAAATATTTTATATATTAAATATTTACCCTCCGACCACCACCTAAAACACAGACTCAGTCGCGGCTTCAGGTTTCTTTATTCGTATCTGTAGGTAAATAGATTTTGTAGTACAGAAGAAAGAAAAAACATTCAAACATACGCAACACATTAAAGTAAAACATTATTAAAATGCCAAGTTAATTTATTTATTTGTTTATTTTTTTACCAGAAATGAATACTTTTATTCATAAAACCAGTGGCAGCAGGAAAAAAAACTGTTCTTGCACCTTTTTATTTTACATTTACTTTTGATAATCTCCTTTAATTGTGTATTGACAACGTATATCATGATGAACTAATAGACTACCCTTTACTTTCCCATCATACTACATCCCATAATATTGTGGTAAAGAAACATGGCTCTGACACAGAAGACAAAAACATGACGTGTCACTCTCTTGCGAGTGAGCAAAGGACGATATGCAGATAAGTTCATTGCACCCATTACATACCAATAGCGATGCACTCATAATGTCACTGTTTCCAAGTGAAGATAAAGCAGCCTTTGTTGTGTGACATTGAGGCTGAACTTGAAAAGCTGTCACACCGACATACAAATTGGCACACACACACACACACACACACACTCACACACATTTTGATCCCTTCCGTCTTACTGCTAAATAAGCACAGTCTTTATTTTACTCATATCTGAGGAAACAAATTAAATTGAACTTTTCTGAGTTTGTCTGATGGAAACTGTTCTGCATATGAAAAGAAAACCTTTCATACTTCCTTTTCTCATTAACAGTAACAAATTACATTCCCCCCCTTTCATGTAAAATGTTTAGTGATGCCAGTAATAAAAATTGTCCCGCAATCCAGTATGGTGAGGAACTTTCAGTGTAATTAATTTGTGAATATTTTTCCAATATCGTCCTTCAGCAAAACAAAATTTAGCTGGAGTTCTTGTGTCTGACTGAAGCATTTACATACTGTGGAACTCGTTGACACGCAGCGGTACATACCATTAACACTAGCAGAAATGGGGCTTTTCTCTTGTTGGATAATACATACAGCCTTGTGTATAATTGAGGAAATACTGAACAAACATAGAGGATAAACCTGAAAACACCTACAATATGTAGACAAGGATAAAAGCATCTTTTTTACCCCATCCCCTAAAGGAGAGGCAAGGGGTATTGTTTTTGGTTTGTTTGACTCTTTGTTAAAACTCTAGCAGCAAAACTATTGGTTAAATTCATACCAAATTGGGTTTATAGATTGCTAGTGACCTAGAATATATGTGATGAAATTTTTGCAAAAGTAGATCAAAGTTCACCTTTTTAATGAACTTTTTAAAAGTTTTTTTTTTTTTTTTAGGTATTAGTGATACAGTTAACAAGACATAGTGGATGGAAAAACAACAACAACAAATAAAAGAAAGAAAAATCAAAGCAAATACACAAACCAACAACAACAAAAATAATGAGAAACGACAACATATTACAATGAAAAAAAAATACAATGAAAAATATAGTAAATGTAAAGAGCAGCTACACAACATAGAATGATTAGGGGTTATAAGAAAAAGGGGAAGGGGTTAGAGTGAATGAAAATGTGTGTGTGAGGCGGGGGAGAGGGAAAATAATAATTATTATAATAATGATAATAATAAAAACAACAAAATAACAATATATAGTAATAATAACAATAGTCTAATTTGCTAGTATTACTGTGGCGGCAGTAGCAGCCACAACGCAAAACTAGATTAAATAATTGAATATTTATAATAGTTTGTATCAATTATTAATTTAAAAATTAATATGGCTTTTTTTTTGGGGGGGGGGGTCTGCATTTCTGTACCGTAGAGGAAATACAAATATAAATCCATTCAGATTCAGAAATCAGGACGCAGAACACAATGCGCGTTATATGCTGTAAAAAAAAAAAAAAAAAAGCATGCAAAATTGCACTAAAAAACAACGAGGCTGCGAAAGGTGAGGGGCCACTGTATATTCATGCTTCTGTTATTTTTGTAATGTTTTGTTTTTGTGATGAAACATGACTTTTGTCAAGTTTGTTTGTGACTTATATGTGACACACAAGTGAAGGAATAACATCAAATGACACTTGAAAAAATATTTTATTTCAGTCGTATTTTATTCAGGGATTTCATACCGTAGGTTTATTAAGTCCGATGTATTTACTTCATAGTCTTCATCGGGTTGTGACTGAATGGGCGGAGTGAATAATGTTACTGAGACAAAAGATAAATAAATACAGATTATTTTCTGATTCCCTCACAGTTGGCATAATATAAATTAGAAATAAACACATCACCACAAAGCTCTATTGGAATGTTTCAGAGGATATTTTAAAGGCTGAGTGTTGTTATGCATGCCCAAAGAGTTGTCTCTCAGGCAGAACTGCACCACTCAGACAGTAGTGCAACAAATGAGAAGAAAAGAATGAAGAATGTTATATTTAATAATGTGCAAAAGTGTTATTTGCTGAGGATACAAACTATGTACCTGAAGGTTCTCACACACACACACACACACACACTCTCTCTCTCTCTCTCTCTCTCTCTCTCTCTCTCTCTTATAAACCTAACATAATGGGGATCACCAGTTCCTTACATACAATATGGGGACACCACTTTCCTGTGGTTCTACAAGTACCAAAAAAATTAGATATACAATAAAAAATGTTATGAACATCACTAGTTATACACACACACACACACACACACATTGCAAAAACCATCACATGTGGTCCATACCCTGAAATTCACACCAGATATAGTTTTAGACAAGTTTTTGTGGGGACACATTTTTGGTCCCCATAAACTTTTGTGTCCCCAGGACGGGACTGTGTATTCATACTCGTGTCCCCATACAGTATAGTTTTAGAAACACACACACACACACACACACACACACACACTAGAGAGGATGGTCTCCACATGTAAATACAGGAAACAATTTAACAGGAAATAAGGATTCTACAAATTCATGTTGTTTCTTTCTTTCTTTTTTTTTTTTTTTTTAACCTATTTTGCCTCTGAGTAGTGGAACAAAGTGTTTTTTTTTTTTTTTTATTGTTCCTCCCCTCTCTGCCTGGTATATTTCTCTGCTTTGTCTGCATGTCTTCTGGTTGTCACTGTTGACATCTTTCACTATTTGCTCCCCAAAGTGTGTCTGACAGTATCTGATCACTGTTCCAGCTAACAAATTGTCAGTCACTAATGTACTGTGGTTCTGCCTGTGAACAGGGGCTTTTTTCCTGTTTTTTTTTTTTTTTTTTTTTTTTTGCAGGTCAAAAAAAAAAAAAAAAAATCAGGCTGTGGATTTGTAGCTTGTGCATTTCCACTCAGTCTGTGTCTACAGCTTGTGCTAGTGTTGAGCTGGCTTGAATTTTGGCTCATGGCCCAGAAACTATTTCAGCCTGGCAGTGATATAAGCCTCAGGTTCTTCAGAAAGACTTAAGGAACCACTTGAGGAGGAACAGGTGAGGGTTTTTTTTTGTCCAACACACACACATGGACCAGTGGATGATGACTGTTTCTTGTCAGTGGCAAATAAAGGAGTGACAGTGGAGTTTTTCAGCCAGTCTTTTCTCATGGGGGGGGGGTGGGGGGGTGGGGGGGCATGTCAGTCTTTATATCAGTGCAGCATCAGCTGTTAAG
>JAPSES010086361.1:0-23581 GCA_029822895.1 Maxillicosta whitleyi | reverse complement strand
GTGTTAATTTTACACCGCATAGTGTGGACACATATAGACACTTTATGGTGTTAAATTAACACTGGCATATTTGCTGTTTTGATTTTACAACATTGAAATAACTGATTATCATTTTATTTGGTGCAATTAAAAATATGCATCTAATACTGAATGGAACATTTACCTAAAAATTTATTCTCTAAAATCATTAAAAAAAAAATATCTGGAATTTCTCTGTAATTAAAAGTTGACACAAATATTCAGCATATATCTTTTTAGGATTTGAATCCTATAATTCTTAATTATTAAAATTAATTCTCCAACATGATGAACCTCGGAATGAATAAAAAAATGTCCTTCAGTTTAAAGCATCACAGGAGGCAAAACGTTTCACAAACAGAAATTCACTTGGTTTATTATTTAAGAGCTTAAAAAGGCGTGTGTATTCATTTTGAAAACCAACAAACGGAATATTAGCAATTAAAAAGCTTCAGAGCCACGAAACAAACTAAATGATGTGACTGTATCCTATGGAAACATCAGGAACAGTATATTCAAATGAGATACGATCAGACGTCTAAGGATCAGTCGACACAAACAAATATCAAACTGTGAAGAAATAACCGAAGATAAATCCTCTGATTGTCGAGTCGATTAATCAACAAACGCTGCAGCTCGAGACCTGATTAATCTTTGAACTCATCAACTGGTTTGGAGTGGTCCTGAATTGATTTATTTGGGCTCTTGACTGGTTTGGGTGAGTTGTGAACTGGTTGGTTATGACCTGGTTTGAATGGGTTCTGGAGTGATTACTGTGAATCACACTGGGAAAAAAAATCTAAATCTTACCAAATGTATTTTTCTCATGTCTAGTCAAAATATGTCATTAACTGTAAAATAAGACACAATCACCTAAAGAGTAACTTTTTGGTGCGATTTTTTTTATGTGCAAATTCAAGCAAAAATGGAAATATAGACCGTTTTTTGTTAACAAACTTACGGGTAGCTCCCACGTGGGTATTATATGGTATTATATTTAATTATAAAATCTACAAGTGTGTGGATTTAGTACAGAACAAGTTTTATGTGAACATAGACGAGATCCTATTAGGCAAAAACTGTAATATTACTGTATTTGACCTCAAAGAAATAGGTCAAGGTCAAATACAAGGTCACCAATGCAAAGCCCACATATTAATTACTATATGTGTTCTATAGTAACAAATCTATCTGCAATATTTAAAGTCAAAATAGGCCAAAAACATAAAATTAGGACAATTTTGGACCCCTGTGACCTTGAAATTAGGTCAAGGTCAACCATATTCCGTTCCGCCCTCTGCATGGACCCAAAGTACAATCATACAAAGTTTGAAGAAAATCGGAGTAATAGCCTTAGATAAATCTTCCAGACAAAGTTCAAGGCGGATGCGGCTTTGGAAACAACACAAACACATGTAGCTCTGCACTTATGTGGGAGCTGACAACTACAAATGATCATGGTAAGATTTTTTTTGAAATATGAGTTTAAAGATCTATTGTCTAAAAATAAGCTCTTAGATCTCAGTGAAAAGTTACTCTTTATGTCTTAAAGAGTGATGAGATATTTGGACTAGAAATTAGAAAAATACACTTGGTAAGATTTTACTTTTTGCAGTGTATAAATCGGGTCAGGTCAGTCCTGAACCAGTTTGGGTTTGGTTTCCAGTCCCTCTTGTGTTCAGGTCCCATCTGAACCAGTTTCTTAAGTGTTTCTGAGTTCAGTTTAGACCGGTTTAGCTTCAGTCAAGTCTGGGCAGTAAACTAGTTCAAGTCAGATCCTGGCTGGGTTCAATAGCTGTTCGTTTAGACCGGCCTGAACTTGTTTGGGCGGATTCTGACTCCTAATGAGGCCTGGTCCACACTGACACAAATATTTTTCCAGACTAAGAAACAAATAAACTTGTTGGCGGTGATTACGTGTTAAACGGTAGAAGAGTTGTCTGAGCATGTGCAGTGAGCTGATTCTCCTGAAGTAAAACAAAACAGTACAAACTCAAAGAGGCTTATTAGACACCGACTTATACACACGGCAAAAATACTATTAGTACTATTAGCAGGCCAGTTTGTGATTTGTCTTCACTTTTAGAACATCTGCACTGGTGTGGACAAGGCCTAAAGTGTCAGCGATAGTCCAGGTTCTTTAACAGACCCTGGTTATGATGTAACAGTTTTGAGAACTTCTTAAAAACTGCAGACAGAATATTCACCTTATTCACTACGTTTACATGCACACTAATATTCCACTATTACTCCAAATATGACCGTAGTCTGAATCTGATACAGGTTTTGTGTAACAGCTGGTTCTGAACAAAAGGAGGATATTGTAGTTTAAGGAGCACATGTGGACATCTTAAACATCCCGAACAAGCTCAAAAACCCAGAAAACTTACAAAACATCAGATGGAAAAATGTTACATTTATGGGTGGAAAGACGGCTCCACAGCGCCCTCTAGAAAACGTCTGTTTAGATTTGGTTGACGTGTATGAGGTCCAGATGGACAAAAAGCCTCCTAGCGATAAACCCTAAACCCGGCAGGAAATCATTTTCATCAACCCTGGAAACAACTTGGTAGGAATAATGTCTTTTCAGAATAAAAACATAAAAGTAGAATATTTTCTGGACATAAAATGACCCAGTCCCTCCAGGAAGATGAGATGTTACAGCTTAACACAAATTCAACCAATCCTTATCCAGTCGCGGTTATACTTCTGTGAACTACGACCAACGTTTTTCGTACTTTTATTTTGTCATGATTCTGAAAAGACTAAAAGGATATCATTGTTGACGTCTATCAACATCCTGTGCAATTTAGTATTTGATCATTTTGATGGCGAGACTGGAACAACTTGCATTTGATTATGTTTTGCAATTTTCATCTGGTCCCACAATTTCACTGCAAAGATAAATACATCTAAAGACGAGATGCGACACAAGTTTTCAGAAACGCTACAGTGAAACCAGGCATTTCAGGCCTCAACGATCCCAAATAATCCACTGAGGTCCTGGAGGGACCGGCCGTGGTATAGAAGACAAAAAGTGTAACAGTAAAGGCACCAATCACAGAGCAGTTTGAAAGACAAGAGAAGAGAGAGTCCGTAGCCGTGTTTCCAGAAAATGTCAAAAGAATTCAACGCAAAGAGGAAAACACAAATAGACTTGTATTTGTAGTGTGATTACAAGTTTGTTGTTGTATGCATAAGAGTTAAGGGTAAAGTGTATTCTTTTTTTTGCCAATTTATTTGTATTTTAGAGTTGCCAAACATGCCTGGAAGCCAAAGAAACTGCATTACAACTGGCCACAATTTTTGTATTAACTTGGGTAAAAGTGGGGAAATTCCAAAAAAAAATTAGCCCATGCATGTGTCTTTACCTACATTTGTTATATTTAATAGAAATATCAGGTATCGGGTGCATAAAAAGCCACATGGAGCCAAACATTAACAATAGGATGTCTATCATTTTGGTTTGAACGCGTTCCTTTTTCCCCAGTTTTTGCCAATTTAATGTTGACATGTTTAATGATAGTGATTTTGTGCTTATTTTGTTCATTTGATTTAATACTGTGAAAACCAGCATTAAATCAAATTCTTTATTCCACATGTACCACTTGCTACTGGCCATGTTTTCACCTGATCCATCATTTCCTTTATTCAATATAACAGAAAATATATAACTTTTTCTAAAATGACAAAAAAAAATCAGCTCAAGTAGTTGTAAAAAAAACCTCAGGCATGAATCCTTTCTGATGCAATTCTTAAGAATGTGCATGAAATACATTAATGGAAACACGGCTCATGAGTCCACAAACAACACCATGAACAGCTCTTTAGTATCTTGCGTTAAAACTCTGAAACACCGAGCAGAAGCTGGAGGCACCGCAGCGCTCCAACTGGCACTAGAACCCCCAACTTGAGCAGGATCCGGATCCGCCGAAAGCCAGCACATGTGGAGGCTAAAGAGGGCAGCGGTCCGGTTTCCTCTGGAGGTCAGTGCTGGTTGGAATGAGTGTTCACACTGTGAGCAGCTCCTGTCATGAACTGGATTCGTTAAACAGGTAACTGTTTTGTATTTGTGTCAGTTTTCTGTCAGAAAATCGAGGACCAGCATCATTAAGAGAGACGTTTACTTCTGTTTTTTGGATGTTTTAGTCTGTAATAAAACCTGAATACAAATGCATGCACAATGTTTCCAGCAGGTCACTGGTGTCTTTACAGAACTATTTCTTTAGTAAGAAAAAAAAAAAAACAAAACAAAAAAAAAAAAAGATTCAAAGTTTTTTGAATTTAAAAAAGTTTTTAGAATTAGAACCTTTCAAAAGTCCAGACGTTGTGTTCAGTTAACCCTTTCTATTCTTGAGTGTCTATTTCATGAAAATGAAAACTACACATCAATGTTTCCTAGAATAAAAGTGTTCATTTATGGAAACAAATGAATGTTATGTGTATATCACATTAAAACCCTCATATTTAACATTTATTCTGATGAGACATTGTGGAATTACATTATTTTAAAATGTAGTTCATTATGTTTACCCTTTCACCTGCTGATATGAAGTTAAATGTCCTTTACATATTTTGCATTTTACATTTGGACTATTGTTACTTTAATTTTGCTTTCCTAGTTCATATAATATTCAATTCATTAACGAAAAACTATACAATTTAATGAATATGAGAAAAGTTAATCATTGTCACAATGTGAAACATTCTGAAAGAAAATCAAGTTTATACATAAGAGTAAAAACAGTAAAATAACTAAATGAATAAAATTTTCTATTTTATGTAGTTTTTTTTTCAACATTGTTCCACATTATGTGATGATGAGCCATTACTATATACTGAGGTCCTGGTGTTACAATTCTATAAACAACCATAATTCAGTTTGTCATTTGGGTCTACATTTAATGATGACTGATTTCAGACACTGATTTAAACCATTTTATCTGACAGAAAACTGGGAAATTCATATTCAAGAGCAGGAAAAGAACAAAAATGAACTGATGAAATGGATGTAAATGGAAAATGAATCATAAAGTGATACATTAAGTCATTTAATTCATTTTAAGTAGATTTGCTCTGAACAGCACCATGTTCAATTATTTTCAAACATTTATCATTTCACAAACTGTTTACCAACTTTTTTGGACTTTGGCAATGAAAAACTTTGACCTACTAATGTAGCTGCTCTTAGAATGGACTAAGAAGAAAGTGTCTCAGAAACAACTTCCTCTGAATGACAAGAAAGTGATTTTATGTTGGTACAACATAAAATGTGAATGATATGCAACTTAAACAATTCATTACTGCTTGGTAATATTTCGCTATATGAAAATGAAAAACCTCTAACATATGAATGAATCAAAATACTGAAACATGGTTTTACTTTCATCAAATTAACTTTAAATTCTAAAATTACCCAATGATTTATCACTGTTCTTCAATTCAGTTCATTTCTATCGCTCACCAACTATTCAGATTTGCTGCTCACAGTGTCAACAGCTGATTAGTTTATGCATAAACTTGAAAAGTGCAGGTTCAAAGTTTTTTTGGTGTTCAAGTGCATACATTTGTTCTCACATTTATGGCTTTTAGTTACAGACTGGTTTGACTTTGTCGGCCCTCTATAATCTCTTGGTGTGCTTGGAGTTGTAGTGGCTCCTCATGTCTTTACGGAGCCGGAACTTTTCTCCACAAACGCCGCAGATGTACAGGTGGACGTCCATGTGTTTCTCCAGCTGCTCACCACCGGGGAAGATCTGGAAGCACACCTGGCAGATCGTTTCCCCGGCCGCAAGGTGAGAAATCATGTGGCGGACGTGGTCATGCTTCAGGAAGGTTCCCTGGTCGCAGACGGGGCAGACGTAGCGTGCCATGCCTTTGTGCATGTCGGTATGAAGCCGGAGCTGTCGCTCACGTAGGAACTGCTTTCCGCAGGTCTGGCAGGTGAACTGCTTCTCCTTGGTGTGGACGGTGTAGTGTTCGCGCAGGTGGCAGCGCTGGTAGAATCCTTTGCCACAGATACTGCAAAAGTGTTTGCGGCGGTGGTCCGGTTCTGCGCTCTCCTCCAGCAGGGTTGGCCGAAAAAGCTCCTGCTCATGGCAGGAGAGAGCGTGCTCCAGCGCCACGCTCTCATTCTGGAACAACAGGCCACAGTGTGGACAGGCCAGGTCAACCGCCTCTGCTTCCAGTAAGCCCTCCTCTGGACCCTGCGCCTCCTCGTCCTCGCCGTGAGAGTCTGACTCCACACCGTGGGACTCACCGCAGCGCTCAGCGTGCTCCTGGAGCTGCCGGCCCTTGATCAGTACCTGACCGCAGCGTCCACAGGCGCAAATGTGCCCCATGTGATTGGATAAGTAGTGAGCAGAGCGGTCCTCCTCCGTCAACACGGCCCCACACAGTTCACATGGGGTGCAGTCAGAATCTTGCCGCTCCTCCTTGACCTTACGGAGCTTTGCTGGGATCCCTGAGTCATCGCTCTGGCCTTCAAAAGCCTCACCACTGTTGTCTAATGTAGAAACGCTGGGCTCTGGCTGCCGCTCTGACCCCTTCCTCTCTCTCAGCAGGTCTTTGTGGGTGGAGCTGCCAAACCGTGGACAGTTTTTGTGCTCTCCAACCCGCACCACCTCAATCTCTGGGAACAGGGTTTCCTCTGGTTCTGTCTTGATGGAGATGCTGCGGGTTGATGCAGGCTCGTCTGTCACCCCCGACCCGACAGTAAGGTCAGAGTCTGCCTTGGCATCAGGCCAGTCCTCCTCACCTTTGCACGTGAGCCGAGTGTCCTCAGTGGTGTCAGAGGCTGAGCTCTCAGCCTTGCTGGAGTCATTGTCATCAGTGTTTCCTCTGGGTGCGTGGTAGGCTTTCCGGTTAGTGCAGGTCAGAATGTGCTCAATCAGAAGCTTCTCGCAGCTGAAGACAAAACCACAATCATCACAAGTGTAAGTGCGTCCAAATCGAGGGCGTTCTTTAATTGTTGCACTGCGGCCGCCAGACCTCTTCCTCAGGTCACACGGCTGCTCAGCTGATCCATCCACAGCTGGAGGAGCCACAATCAGAGGAGCACTGACAGGCTCCTCTGCTGCCACTGGCCTGCTGGCAGTGGCTGGAGCGGCTGGACGCCCGGTGCCACTGCTCACAGCTTTGGATAAACGCTCTCCGTCCAGCGTCGCAGTTCTCTGCTGCTCATACATGCGTACACCAAACATCATCTTCCCACTGGTGGGACCGGTGGACGAAGTGGATGAGGATGAGGATGAAGAGGACGGAGTGAGGTTGGAGCTCCGGATGTCCCGGAGGTCCTCCAGTGAGTCAGGGATGTAGTACATCTGCAGATAGGCCATGGACGACTTCAGCTCCTCAAACTCGTAGCTCCCAACGACGATGCGTCCCAGGTACATGAGCTGCAGAATGAGGTCAAAACACTCAGCGCTGATCTGCATGTTGCTGAGGTCCAGGCGACCTGCCCCCTGCTGATCCCGGATGAACATCATCCTGAAGTAGGAACTGCAGGCTGCCAATACAGCCTTGTGGGCTCTGAAGTAGATGTCACCGATGGCAATGAGGCAATCGCACAGGAAACCCCACTCTCTCTGGTTGTTAAGCTGCTGGAGGACATGGTCGCTGTGGCTCAGCCTCGCCATCGTCCTGACAACACAGGAGAAACATTAGATCATAACTTCTGAAGTTATAGGGTTTCACACATTTTCATTTATATGACATATGGAGTAATGGCCACAGAGTAATTAATTTGTAATTTTTGGTACCAGTATCTAATTGGGTCAG
The DNA here is from genome assembly GCA_029822895.1 of Maxillicosta whitleyi. Classification (NCBI taxonomy): domain Eukaryota; kingdom Metazoa; phylum Chordata; class Actinopteri; order Perciformes; family Neosebastidae; genus Maxillicosta; species Maxillicosta whitleyi. Next base: position 15,784 of record JAPSES010086361.1, on the reverse strand, counting down.
TACCAGAGTACTTAGAAGCTTTAGGACAAATGAAATCACTATCAGTATGTTGTTTTTGCTCATTCTTCTCCTTTAGGATTAATGGCAAATTGAAAGCTGTGGATTGTCATTTGTTCGGTAACAATACTGTAGCTATATTTTGGTCTTAATACACTTGGACTTGCTTTGAACTCACTTTAGATAGTCTAGATAGTCACACACTACTGACAAGTGACACCGGGAAGGATTTCATCCATAACTTTTGCAAAACTTGAATTTTATAATTTAAAAAAATATTCATAAATAATGTGCATCCATGTATTTATGCATATTTCTACACACTACTGTAATGGAAATATTCAGAGCCAAGTGCTCTTATTTCAAATCAAAGTTGATATGGTATTTTATAGAATAGCACGACCTGAAGAACTGAGAGAAGTGAAAACTCAATTCTGGTCTCAAATTTGATCTCTGAATTGAACTTCAAACTCTTCATTTTGTTAACTTACATTGCCCTTCCCATCTAATATGCAATTTCTGTATCAATTCAGTCAATGTCAGTGGTTCCTCATTGTTGTATGTATGCACACCACCAATAACTTCACTCAAGTCTGTTTCCGCTGTTCTTCACATTTACCTTTCATGGAAAATGCCAACTTTTCCACATCTCTACAATACATTTTAGGGGGGGATATGGAGATCTTTCTTTAATCAGTGGTGTTTCTGGGTCTTTCATGTACAAATTAAAAAGTCAAGCGAAACAGCTCTAAACACCCATTTAGTAAAGTGCCATAAGCAATTTCATCTGCAGGAAATGATTTCAAAACATCACATCTGACTAGTTACAGGCAGAACTTCACACTAATAATGGGGTTGTACTGCAAAAATAACCACTCAAAAAAATAAAAAACCCAACATTGAATTGCTGAGAATTTAATACTTAGTTAGATGTTCTGTACTGGAGTTACAGATTTAGTTATTTTGACGTTATTACTTTTATTAATTCCAGATAGGGTAAAACACTACTTAATTAACCCCGAGGGAAATACAGGCATACGTCAGCTGCTCACAAACACTGACTCAACGGTAATAAAGTCACAAATAATTATTTTTTTAACAATTTGGGTTTTTCAAGATGAGGGTTAATTAATCTATTTCCTGTTAGAAATCATTCTGAGACTCTAAACATCAACAGTACTGGGATGTATGCTACAAATAGAGTAACACACAAAAAATACAAGTAAAGGATTTGTCCAATGACAGATAACTGTGAGAAAAGTCAGTTTTATAGTGGCCAGTCCAGTACTTTTAGTGGAGTACTTGAATACTTCAACTGTAGTTACTGAAACTCTTTTTATCCAATCCCAGACCAGGCCTCCTTATGGAATAAAACTGAACACTAAGTCTTCTGTTTGACTTTTAACAGTGATTTAATGCGTTCTCCTTCACTTTACAACGGGACTTTCCACCGTCACGTCTTTATATCCACATTAATCCTGTGTTCCACTGTCGGTGAGTCGGTTTACCGTAAACCCGCCCCCGCAGACCCGCTGCGGTTCCGAGCGGTGGACACTGCCGCGTTTACCGGGCCTCCGTCACCGACAACGCGCGGAGCTTTGTCAGAGCGCCGGTGAAACGGTGCCCGGGTCGCAGAGGCCGTGTGAAGGCCGGGACAAGGGAGAGGCCGACCACACCGACGAGCTAAGATGGAGATTACGGGTCCGGTGCAGCTCACGGCCGCCAAGACGCCCGCCATGATAGCAGCCATTTCCGGTAGATCTCCAGAATAAAAGTCACGAACTTGGATCTGACAGCAACTTAAATCTAACCTGTCTGTAGCTTTCACATCTTTTTATGAATGACACAAACGACTTATTATGTTTCAGATTTGCACATCAAGTCACAGAGTGTTTAAGTGTAGTATTTTTAGAAATAGCATTGCTCGCCACAAATCAAATTCTATTTTGCTTTGTTACTAAATCATAACTCCACTCTTTTGGTGACATGTGAGGATAAGAAGTATTAATACATGGCCATGAGTTAGTATTGCGTGGTCACTGTGGTTATGGTTTTAGTTCTCCCTCTGCAACAAAGCTGGGTGAGGCAGTGAGGGAATGAAGCTAATAAAGGTAATTACCTTTATAAAGGTAAAAAGGTAATTATGGGTAAGTACATGACGGTAGTTCACACCAAGGGAAAAATGAAATGAAATCAAATTGAAAAGTTCCCTTGTTGGTAAGAGAGCATCAAATCTATGTGCAGCACTATACAGCAATCTCATAGGTGAATTGTCTTGTGGTCACGCATTAGTAGTAACTCGGGGCCACGAGTTAGACATCTCGTGGCCAGGCATTACTAACTGGTGGCCACGCATTATTTCTTGTTCTCACATATCACCAAAGAGGCTCTGTATATTCCTGCTAAGCAGAACTGCTTGCTTTGTTTACAGCACATACTGTGCACTACAGTCACTTTTCATAACACAATATACATTTTAAAATTAATTAACACCGAGGCTTAGATGTAAACATCACATTCCGAAAAGTACAAAAGCAATTACATATCAAACAGGTCCGTCCTTGGAACTGGTATTTCTCTTGATAAACACCACTTGGACTGAGACGCGGAAGACCTGGGTCGATTCCCAGTCAATAGTCCATTCCGTTCCGAAAGTTTAGTTTCACATAACTATTGGCTCTGCGCTAAGCTTCGACTTAATTGCAGCGACAAAAATGTGCTTCCATAAGTTTGTTCCATAAGCTGTTAATTATTTAACAATCTTATTTCCTACTTTTAATACTAGATTGTTATCAACGCTGTATTCTCACATTATTTTGAAAACCCCAAACGGAATCAGTGCTCGTAATGGCGGCTGAGTTAACGGCCTTAAAGCGGTATCTCTCCCGCAAACAGCCCCGCCACCCCCGCACTACCACCCGCATTCAGGCGCACCGAGAGCAGCAGGCCGCGGGGATTTTCTGACAGTTTTCCCGGGCAGGCAGTGCCGAGGGCCGGGCCGAAAGTAGGAAGACTCACCGTGGGGCTGGAGGCCAGCGGAGGAGCTGCTGCTGTGGGCGGAGAGTGAGCGGAGGCTCCCGGGGATCCCGGAGAGTGTGTACGGAGGTCTGCGGCGTTCAGGCGGAAAGTTGAGACGAAGGAGAAGCCTCTTCTTCTTCTTCTTCTCCTGCGGGATGAAAGAACTTCCGCACAGACTGCCGCTCCGTCAAGTTACGCACGAGAGGCGACTCAGGAATCCGGACAAAATGGCGTCCTACAAAATAAATCACACGGAAACCATAAGACAGGGGACCCACAAAATAAGACAAGTTATTCCGACTACAATGTTACGATTTTGTTACTTTAATGCGTCTTTATAAACGTGTATTTAAAAAAAAACGTCAAATGGAAAGTCAAACGTCATTCAAACGATGAAATAAAGAAAGATTAATGATACAGCATGGATTGTTTGTTTGTCAGATTCTTCTCTTCGGTGTCTCCGTGTCATTTTGCATTAATTAAATGTAAAAGTAATATACACAAAAGTTATTTCTTGCTTTGCACTTTCTGTCATTGTTATCTTGTGTCATTTAAAACTACCAATAATCTTTTTAATATTTCCCTGAACTGTCACTCAGGATTAAATATTTGCATTTAGTCTCTAAATAAATAACAATTTGAAAAAGAGGGACGCGAGAGGTGATGGGTGAGCTAATTCTAAATCCTAGTTAACCAACTGAATAAAACGGCAAACGTCACCAAATATTAATGTAACAAAATCAATAACCGGAGTAGAGCTGTTTAACAGGAGAAAACTTTTATTCAATGAGAAACTCTGAAACCCTGAGCAGTGAGCCAATCACAATGTCAGTCAAACTTTCCATTGGACCTGAATTGGATGGGATCTGATTAACAGAGGAAACATTTATAGAAGGAGTTAATTCTATTTTGTATATTGATCCACTTCATTTATTTTTTTGTATTGCTTTTATTGCTTGTCATGTTATTTGATATTATTGATTATTTGATTTATTTACAATAAATATTATTTTATGTATTGTGTTATACTTATATCATAATTTTAATTACTCCCATAGATCACTTAGTGATCTGTTCTTCCATTTCCGTTCAGACTCTCGGCTCACGTGACCAGCCCCTTTGACCCCCTTCTCTCGCGAGAATTTCCGGGGTTTTCTGCGGGATCCTGTCTGCAGGTCCAGGTCTGATCCGGACTCAAACGATCTGCACGTTTACAGGTAAGAGACTGGACATTAACGCCGCCGCGTGCACGGAGGGGGGCACAGTCTCGCAGCGCGCGAGGGTGGGGTGTGCGCGAGGAGCCGTAGGATGTGCGTGTGAGTGTGTGATGGAGAAGAGGAGGCGCGTGCGGCTGATGAGCAGGAGGCAGAGGATGAGGATGAGGATGAGGATGAGAAGGCGCACGAGCCGAGCCAGTCGTGCACGCGGAGCTCTGTTATTGTCGTAGGTTTTTTTTTTTTAGATCTTATGTTGACATCAGATGACCTTCAGTGTCATCGGCGTCCTCAGAGGTCAGAGGTCATGGACTCACCTGGACTCACCTGGGTTTACGTCTAAGAGCCTCATGTTTAACAAATGCTGAATGTGGTGCGTTCTTTTTCAGTAGTGAAAAGACAGAAACCTTCAGTAAACCCAAAACTCAAATAAGTAAATGTATGGAAGAATACAAACCGAGATTAGATTTATTGCTACAGTCAGCCCATATTGTCAGATAGATTATGTACAACATGTTTGCCTCTGCTTGTATTTTCTATGGGGATATTGTGTGTTTTATATAATATTCTTTTTGTTGCTAGGTACAGATCTCAATTCTAGATTCTTCTACTTGACAAATTGCAGCCAGGTCTATAAGCCTATTCTTTAGATACATTTTGGTCAATCTCTGATTAAAAAAACAAAACAAAACACACATATGCTGCAGTACAACATCTGTACCGTTGTTCCAGATCCATCTGATCCTGAAGACAATCCAGACCTGAGAATAGCTTTTTGTTTCATTTATGAATGCTTTGTAATCTCTGAGTATGGAAATGGTTTACTCATATACAAGTAAGTGTAACATCTATTTATGGTGGAAACTTAGTTTGACCCAAAACCTGAACTGAACCCAATTAAAACATGGAAATGCCATGTGGGCTACTGTAATGCTGTGTCTGCACATGGGTGTTGTCATGGTAATGATGCCTGTTGCATCTCAATAACTGATGGCTTTGATTGTGATGATGATCTGCACGTTGTTTTGATGTTTCCTACAGTTTCCATCATGAAAAACTGTTTTATAACAATTAAAACCAGCTTCACTTGCACCAAATCTTAAATGAAGTAACTTGTGGTTCTGTGGCTGATCATTTGTTTGTTACTGATCTGTGCTCTTTGTGTGTTCAGAGTCGGTCATGGAGGTGTCGGCTCACAGCCTTTTCCTGCTGCAGCAGCTTAATGTTCAGAGAGAGTTTGGCTTCCTGTGCGACTGCACTGTCGCCATCGGCAACGTGTACTTCAAAGCCCACCGTGCTGTCCTTGCCGCCTTCTCCAACTATTTCAAGATGATTTTTATCCACCAGTCCAGGTGAGAACTAGTACCCGAGTACTGTTAGGTTTTTCTCAGATTACAGACTTTTCAACAGAACATGTTTTTAAAAGCTGGAACGTGGTTAAAGACTAAAGCAAGACTTTATAATGACCTATTAAAGATGATGATCATCATCACTTCACATGGAATCTACTGGACAAATGACAAAATGTAACATGGAAACAACAATATGAATAGAATCACATCCCTCTGTGAATAATTGTCTTCTCTGTCTGTGCCCCCTGTCTGCCCCCTCCCTTTGTTCCACCCCACCCCTCAGTGAGTGTATAAAGATTCAGCCCACAGACATTCAGCCAGATGTCTTCAGTTACCTCCTGCACATCATGTACACTGGCCTGTGTCCCAAACAGCCGGTGGACCAGAGCCGCCTGCAGGAGGGCATCAAGTTCCTCCATGCCTATCAGCTGTGCAGAAAGCCCGGTGAGGGCGCCGCTGATGCCAGCTCCGATGTAGTCCGAATGTCCAACCTCTATGGTATCCAGATTTCCTCCCAGCTGGCCAATAAGGAGGCACCCGGGGTCCCTAAGTCAACCACAGTGTCCCGAGGAGCACCGGAGGATGGGCGCTCCAGCCGAGGGGGGAGAGCACATTCACTGTCTCTTGCCGTTGGGCTTGAGGGCATCCCTTCAGATCGCCAAGCCTCTGCGCTCCGGAATGTCTGCTCAGTGGCATCTGGAGATGACTCAGACATCTCAAGCCGCATCAAGCAGGAACGTGTGGAGGACGAGGAAGGTGAAGATTGCGAAGGTGAGGAGGGGCCGGGGCCAGGGTCGCCCTCTCCCCGCCCCCTGGTCCTGCTCTGTCCTCGCTGTGGGGAGCGCTGCTCCTCCCCTGAGGGCCTACGGGAGCACCTTTTCAGCCACGCCCTCGACCCAGCCTTGTCACAGGGAGCAGAGCTGGATACTGGCATTGAGGATGGGCCTCCAGGCTCCAGGGAGCAGCTAGACGCTGGGTGTCTAGAGGAAGCACTACGGCAAAGCCAGGCACTGGCCAACCAGCTGGCAGCCGAGCTGCGACGAAGCCGAGGGGGCGGCGGAGGAAGCAGCCCCGCCCCCTCTGCCACTGCCACTGTCCTGCATTCGCGTAAGCGTAAGATTGCCTGCGCTGTGTGCAGCCTACGCTTCACACACAAGAGCCAGCTGCAGGAGCACATGTACACGCACACAGGAAAACCAGCACGCTTCCACCGCTACAACCGCCTTTGCAGTACGCTTTTCCAGGGCGCCGCCCACTTCTGTGAGGCTGCTGCCGAGGTTGGAGGTGGGGCTGGGGGCGGGGCCTCAGTCGCTGCACTGTCTGAGGATGTCAGGGACACACAGGACAATGGCAGCTCCTGCTACTCGCTGGACTCAGAGATCTCCCAGGAGAGTGTAGACGGTGTCCCAGTGGAGTGATGTCAGGAGGGGGGGGGGGGGTCAGACTGAGCTCTGTACCTGTACAGGTGTGTGTGTGACATCATCCATAAGAAAGAAGAAAAAATTACCTGCCACCGTTCTTTGGCTAAAGACATGAGGACGAAGTGAGGTTCACTTTAGCCTGTGGAAGTGAACGGGTCCAGGTCCGAACAGTCGAAAGAACAAACACTCAAATGAAAGGAGTGAGTTTTAGATCCTGTTTAACATGAAGCTGAAACACACATGGACTGAATGGTCAGCTGAGCTGCTGGAGGTTTCATTTCAGCTATGTGACGTTTAGAGACAGCCCACCTAATCTCTGTCAGCTACATGGCTGCTAGTCCAGTTTGTTTACATCAAGTGACAGCACATTATTTATACATTAATTGAGAAATTTCACTCAGATACAATTGTTAATTGTTTCCTTGAACCTCTAGGACTTTTTTCTCAACTCTGAAAATGGTGTGATTGTTTCCATGTTTGTGTGTTTGTCTAAAGATTGTATTAAATGATCATTTTGATGTTTGAATAAATGGACCTATCAGTTGGTCATACATGTGGTCATTTCCAAATGCTCTAGATCTCTCTAAACGTCCTGGGGTTGAAATAAATCCTCTGTGGTTTTGTCTTCAGTGTAACTGTCACATCGTCATCAGTTTAACTTTTTATTTTCTTTGTCTGATTATTTATTGATCGATTGGTTGATCAGCAAGTACTATGTGACACATTCACTGACTTCAGTAAATCTGAGGTTTACCTGTGTTTGATGTCAGAAACATTAAAGAGGCTGAGACAAGGTTTGCTGCTTTTTCACATGTTTCAAAACGACAAAGACTCATCAAATGTGGAGATTCAGTGATGAGCAGCAGCAGTGCCTTGGTGTGTTAGATTAATTGATTGATTGTGTGTTAATTTTTTATTGGGTTGATTGTGTCTGAAGCTTTGAGACAATTGGACACGCCAGATGAAAACCATCGGCAGCTGCTTTTCTTTTCCTTATCAATCATTTTGAAATCCTCATTCTGCTCCTTTAAACCAGCCTGTTGTCACATGACCTACCTGCATCGATCGTCGATCACTGATCTCTCTCTGGAGCTGTGTATTGATTATTGGTGAATGTTTGATTGATGTTGTGGTGTTTCTGTGTTCTCACTATAAAAAATCAAAAACAAAACTCAACACACTTACATTGTTTTTTTTTTTGTTTTTTTTTTGTAAATAAACGTCCTTTTGCACCAAATCACAGAGAACAGTTTTATGTTTTATGTTCAGTTCATTTGATCAGTAATGATTAATTATTGGGTAATAATTAATGCCTTCCTTTGGTGAAACCCCTGTCTGCACTGACACATTCTATCCACTGGGGGCACTACAGACTCAAGCAGAGGCATTCTGTGGGAAACTCCACACTGATGTGAATTTGGAACCAGCTATTTTAAAATAAAAGTGTTCAAGTGTAAGTAGCCAATATAAGAAAGAAATCAAATTCAGAATCAGCTGGAAATGTAAGTCAATAATCATTTTTTTGTTTTTAATTCAGAATACTTAAGAGGACTAGATGTTAGAATCCCAGCTGATTTAGGGTTGGTGAAGTCTTTGAACAGGGTTGGAACTGGCGATGACCACCAACACAACACATCGTCACTTGTGAACCCCAGAGGCATCAGGTGTTTCGGCCTCTTTTTTTCCCTTTTTTTCATCACAATACACTTTTGTCTGAGGCTGGCCCACCACAGGCTGATCCGACCTGACTCTGTGTTCCATGGTTGGTCCATGTGATCATTTTGCTGCCCATACCTTCTCCTTCTGCCTCAGCCACAACCAGTGACTGCACCTTTTGGCAACAGTAGCAAGTTCTTTTACTACCTTTAATCACTTTTTAAGATCCATTCATCATGTTGACACAATGTAAGAAAACCTGTTCTAAAAATAATTAGTTTAATAGAGTTTTTCAATACAGATATTAAATAACTTTGTTCATAAAAAAACATTATTACAGTTTTTTCCCAGAACATACATTTTTAATATTCAGAATGTTAGGTTTATTTTATTTTTTTTTAAAATATGACTTTGATGAAATATTATGATGTTTTTCATAATATTGCACATATTTTATCTTTTTCATTTTCTTAGTTATTGTAATATTTTTTTGTATAATAAAACGTACAGAGCATCTACAAGCAGCAATATTTCTATATGTGGACATGTTAGATCCATATGAGCCTGTCAATAAATAGTCTGCTTTAACTCGGTAAAATCTCCACTTCAGTCACTTTATTCATGGTCTTATTAAAATGTAATATGCATGTTCCTCCAGTAGAGGAAGCTGACGTGAGTCTTCAGTGGACTAAAGCCAGTCCATGTTCAGAGATACAGAAAGACATCATGTGTGAGCTTTAAACCATGGAAAGAAAACACAAAATACAACTGAACAATGGCTCCAGGGAAAAAACACAAATTCTGAACAATCGTATAGACATGAGGAGGTCACCATGCAACTTAGACTGGCAAAAGATAACCATTCTTTCACGTAATAAAAGATACTAAGGGTACTAGTTAATCATTGTGTATAAATATTGGGATCCACAGGAGAAGAAAACATACTCTTCAAAATCAATGACAATATTCATAGTGTTCATAATGACTTTAATGATTATTTTATCATTTCTGTGCAAAACTGGGTTCTTTCACTCATGATGAAAAGGTCTGAAAAATCATGTAAGTGAATATATGTTCCTGCTACATTATCTGTTTTAGTTTTGTTCTTGTATTAAGCACAGACTTGATTTCTTTGATTGCAGAGTTTTTTTTTATATTGCAGTTTATTCAGAAAAAATCCTTTGTGAATTATTCCGCTAGAAAATGTCACATGGTTGAAACCCATTTAGGAGTAAATAAATAGGGAGAGAATAATGGCTAATATTTTAAAAGTAAATACAGATTGTCTTTTACATACTGTTCAGATAAATAACTGTCTGGGTTACCATGAATCTCAGAATTCTGATGAAGCATTTTTTCAAGAAGTGCATCTAATGGACGTGGAAGTTCTAAAATTGAAATGCGATGTGGAGTAGGTGCATTTCAGCTTTTATACTACTTAGAAACATCGTACGGCCAGATTAATTCACAAGAACTCCTTATCTGTGTATTAAAATAGAGATATGAGGGGAATTTTATATGAGTAGAACCTATTATTTTATAGTTAACTCACATTATTATCCCTTTTTATTACCCATAATACCCATACAGTATTAGCATTACTTTTACCAAACAGCAGTAGCACAAAATAGGTACACTCTGTACCTGTTTTTTTTTTTATGCAGGAGAAAATAGAAACCTACATGACATGGAGAGAACAGATATTGGAAACTGATTAGAATAAGTAAATATTTCACACACATAGAAATTGGCAATTAGGGCTTTAGTGTGAATAATAAACCCTAACAGCCAGACTTACACTATAGATTTCACAAAAATATTTATATATAGTCTATTCGTTTAATGTTACGTAAACATAGGAGAATATTAGTGTTAGCCTATAAAGAAGTAGATCTCATTAAAGTTTTTGGTTTTATTATATATAATGGTTATACATTGTTCATGTAATCCATGAATTAATTAACAATTGACATTAAACAAGCAGGTATACAAGTGATTGGTGATTAACAAGTATTGCAAATACAGCTCTACAATGGTTATAAAGAGCTAACAGAATATCATATAAGCTAAATGTCAAGTACATACATTATATGAACTGATAAATAAAACAAAAAAACAGTAACCACGTCACATTGTCACACTCCACAGCAGTAACAGTGTGGGTCCTGCTGTGTTTAGCACCCAGGAGATACCAAGTCTGCTTGATCTGCTCGAGGGGCTGTCATTCTGACAACTAAAAGAAGGTGTTTTCATCATATCTTTGATCCTGCCATTTTTGTCTTCCCAATACTGGCTCTGTAAAGAAAGAGAGATAATGTACATTTTTAAAGCACAAAAATACATAAAACTGGCTTCATCTTTTTAATACCAGCTCATTAGATAGATACCTAATCGACACCTGATTTGATTGGTAATGAAAAATATGAGCTTGAGGTTAACTTTCCTCTTGTATAAGGTCAGCACAGACCCATTTTATGCTTTAAATTCATAAATGAACCGCATAAAATCTGTGTATTGCATCGAGGCTTTTTGACTTTGTCAGGAAATTATATTTCAACAAAATAATACAACAATCATTTTTTCCGCTAAATTATGAAATACTGTGGTTGTAAATATGACCTTTGTGTTGTTAGTTATAGAGATAAGACCATAAAACAATAATTAGAGCCAAAATTTAAATCATAAGTGCACTGTCAGCCAACACCCTGACAGCCTACTCCACTCCCAATAATATGAGCTTTTGAGGATTCTCATTTTGCCTTGTTATCCAGTAAACCTGCACAAAAACTAAACAACTAAAGACGGGCACGTCCACACATGTGAGTTCACTTCAGTATAGAGTTGGTGACATGTAAAGTGCACATCGAGGGGTATACGGACAACAAAAAAAGGCCCAGAGGTCAACACCACAACTATTAAAACCAATATTTTCATGGATAAAGAAGCTTAATAAGCTAACCAAGAGATGAGAAACAAATTAGATGATTGTTTTTAGTGTATTTTACAGCTGATTTATCGCATGCGTCAAAACCGACCCATTAACATAAGAGATGGTAACAGAAAGCTGACACAAGAGGAAGGTTAAACCAATAATTATATGAATATTCAACCATTATCATACAATCAACTTGTTGCTTACATCGTTAGTCAAGATAAGCTGAAATTGTGGAAGGTTCTTAAGCGTAGTCTCATACTCAACAATTTCCTCTTGACTTAAAGATGAGACATCAGATGCCCTGTCAAAGATGGACGCATGAAACAATCAGTATGAAAACATTTATATATATATATATATATTTATGAACTCTATAAACAACATCTGGTGCTAGACTGACTTAAGGACTACATCAGGACATACTGGCTGCTTGTTGCTGGCAGTAGTAATGTATTTGGATGGCTAAGACATGTTGTAACATTAATTGCAGGGTAGTAAAATAGAAAGGCGAGGCACATCTCATCAGAGGTTCTATGCCCCATCTGAAAAATAAAACAAGACAGATTTTTATTTTTTTATTTTCACACAGTATTAAAAAAAGCCTATTGCTTTTATTGTAACAACTGATCATTAGTATTTAACCAACCTTAGTGACTCCTGTACGATTCATAGTATTATAGGTGCACTCCACTTGAATTTTATCATCCTGTGGTGTAAGAAAAGCAATTAACCAAAAATAAATATAAGAGCTGTAATACTGTTGTGTTGTATCTGACAGCCCAAAGCAACTAATTGCTTTACAAATGTATTTTAAAATAGTAATAAATTACTATAGAGAAAAGTAACTCTTACCACAATAAAGCAAATAACCAAATAATTCATGTATTTAAGTGGTTGGTACCATGAAGTTAAAAATACATGTGCAGCTTAATGAAACGTACCTTTTTAATGGTCTTGGTTTTGCCTAAACGGATAATCTCCTGCATTTCAAAGTCATAGTTCTCATCAATACCCAAGAAGTCGATTTGTTTTTCTTGTCTACAGACAGAAGAACACATATAAGAGAAACACAGCGTTTACCAGAATGTTTTTTTTTTATTTTTTTTTTTACCCATAATAGGCATCAAACTATCAGAAGGTATGCATCTAAATCCAGAACTACCCTAAAATATGCCTCATTTTAAACAAACTTTATTTTTCTACTGAATATTTTATCATAGATTTTGATGGAATCATTTGTTTCACAATATCAGAATCTCTTCTTACCTGAAATGTCCAACTCTGACTTTCCTCCCAGCTAAATGCGTGTGGAGTAACACAGCAAACACTTGCAGATCAGGCACAGGATTTACAAACTAGTGGAGGAAAGCAGTGATTATGATGAACAAACATCATATTTACTTGTCTCCAATAACTGGAATCTGTATCAAACCAACAAATACCTTAGAAAAAAGGGCGGTATCACATGTACCATAGGTATGGAATTGAGCGGCCCCTGGAGGTATGTTGTACGTCATATTTCCGTACTCCAACACACCAGTGAGCAGCGTGCCCACATCATACTTCCTGAGTTTGTCAGTGTAGAACAGCCTTAGTCCTGAGCTGTCTGTCCTGTCTATACAGAGAGGCAGAAGTTTATAAATGTTGTTGTATGTTAAATAATAAAAAGTTGTATGAAGAAAGGATAGTGTTTAATAAGATTTAATGTATTATATATGTATTATATAGGGGCCACGTTATGTCATAAACACCGAGGTGACGCCATTTTGATATACAGTAATTGTTGACTTTGCCATCAAACTAATATCAGGTGCTTAAAAGTTGTTGAAATTCACTGTAGAACCTTTGAAAGACACAACCCTTAGTGTGCACTGTTAATAAATCAGTTTGGATGTTTTTTTGCATGTGCAATGAGTTTGTACACATTTTAATACATGCAAAACTTCAAGAGATTTGTCTCTAGATCGGGAAATGTAGCCAAACGTGCAGTGTACTCAGCTCTTTGAAGTAGTAAATACTTGATTTGCAACAAAAAATATTCACAGACTGTATCTGTTTTAATATCCTCCCTTAACCCTTTCATGCATGATGTCCATATTTGTGGACACATCATTTAAGTTTACTTTCCAAAGGGTTATAAAGGCAATATTCTCCAAACCACATTCTCTCAGTCTCTATAGACCATAAGCAATACAATGAAAAAAGGATCATCTTAGTTTTAGAATTCGGACTGCTCTGTGATGTCATAAAGTTAACCTGATATTAGTTTACTGTTCACCTTTGTGGACAAGAATTTCACAGCTTTATTTAAAAAATAAATACATTAATAAATACATTTTTAAAAAAAGCTGTCCACTACGAAGGGCATTACAGAGAAATTTTAAAAATGCATCTGAAAAAATTGCTGCATCATGAGGTTTAAAAAAAAAAAAAAGCCATAACCTGTTTATTTGTGTCTCAAGAGGTTAAATATATTCTTTAAATACACAAACACATGCACGCACGCACACACACACACACACACACACACACACACACACACACACACACACACACACACACACACACACACACACACATATATTATATGTATATTTTTCATATTGTTATTCAAAATGCATTTCAACTTTAGCCTAATAAGAAATAAAATTCATGCGTGACAGAGTTAAAAAAACAAAACAAAAAAAAAACATAAAAGTGTATGCAGAATTAAATAAAATCATACAGACCTTTTTCAAGAGTTGGGTTATTGTAATGGATTTCTAGTTTATAGTAAGTGTCACCGATCCCACCTCCAAAAGGAATACCTGCATGATCTGGAAACTCAAATGCCTGCAGTTGCAGTGAAGGAAGAACATGGTCAAAAGGCAACAGAGAAAATCACATAATTTGGAAATGAACAAGTAATGTGTGTCTAGAAACTTAATTCTTCCTGACCTTTCCTCCCACTGCCCATCCAGCAATAACGTCCATGCAAATGGCCTCCGTGTCTATCAAATGACATGCGTTTTCAAAGGTTTGGTTCACAGAGGGGGGGCAGCGGTACAGAAGTAAGTGATGAACAATGTCAGGGTTATCAATCACCGGTTCAATCTGTGGCAAAATAAAAGATTTAAAGAATGATCACCGCAGGAAGAAAATTAAAAACAATAACAAAACCTAAATTAATCTGTTTCAGATATTAGTAGTGTGAGGAAACCTTATGAACAATATGAGTGGTGAGTCTAATGTGAAAATTATTACCCGGTAGATGTGATGCTTTTCATCAAAGGTTGGAAATGTCATGTATTTGCAGTGGTAGTAGGTCTCAAAAGGAGGGACAATAATCTGGAAAAATAAAGATAAAGGCGTCATACATTATTACTTGGACAGAAGGCTGAACCACATCTTTTCTGGTACATACACACATGTGGGCGTCACTGTCATAATTGTGTGTTATTCTCACATTGTCCACTGTGGCGTTGAGATATTTATCATTGAGTAGATGTGATTCAAGGCTGTACTTCAACAGGTTGACCTCCTTTGTTCCTCTGCGGGTTCCATGGTATTCAATCTTGTCTGTTTTTCCATAGGCATAGATTAACTTGATGGGCTGATCCTGTAAAAGACATTTCAACCTCGGTGAACAAATATGAACAGCAACAACAAAAAGGTGTAACCTAATGGAAGTGAAGCACGAGAGATTGTCTGACGGTTTCATGCCGTGTATTTGCAGTTTGCACGTTAGGAACACCCAGCTTTAGTGACTAAAAACATATCATATATCACAATTTCTATGCAACGGCAAAAGCTCAGGAGGATCTGTTCAGTGTTGTTTTTCTCTTATCTCAACACCCAATCGATAGTGATATTCAGGTGTTCCCTACATAAGAATTCTCCTGAGCTTACATGAATATAGGCATAAAATGTGAGACCAAAATATTAAGTTAAAATAATATGCCACAACTGGACAAACAAGAGAGATGCATAACTGAAAAGAATAACAAAAAAAATGTTTATTTAACATTATATAAGTAAATCAACAACAATAATAAAAGTAAATAAATCAGATCATGGGATATGAGAGTCAGCAGCATCAGTAAGGTAGGATGTGCATGCCTGGTGAATATGGTGTGTGTGTGTGTGTGTGTGTGTGTGTGGGGGGGGGGGGGGGGGTGCAGAAAATGAAACAAAGGAGTTAAAATAAAACGA